>JAUMJK010002174.1:0-58688 GCA_033558105.1 Coccyzus lansbergi | reverse complement strand
GGCCTCCCGGCCAGGGCCCCGCGCGCTGCATGCTGGGAGTTGTAGTTCCCAAAGGGCGGCTCCATTGCTCGGGGCACAACCACCTTGAGCATCTCCAGCCTAGTGACTGGAGGAGAAGGACCTGGGGAGCCTCTGCCTTGATTCCCTCCTCGATGCCCGAGTCCCCCCGAGTCCCCATTTTTTTTTTTTTTTTAAGGCAATCGGGTGCTCACAACCCAAGTCCCAAAGCGCTGGGGGCTCCGTCTTTCCCACAAATGGTTGGAATAGAAGCTCTGATGGTTGTTCTTCCAACCTGGTTTTTCTGTGATTCTGTGCAATGATGTCATTCGAGGGGTTTATAACAGTTTCGTTGTGTTGTTTGTTAATTATGTTGAGTGAGGGCAGCAGCATCACTGACCAACCCAGTAGGTGCTGCTGCCCCTTTGGGAGACAAGTTCTCCACCAGACTTTCCTTTCTTTGTTTTTGGTGTTTTATACCTGTTCCCTAACCCAACCCGAAGCCAGATGGTTTGTACTTTTTTTTCCCACAAGCTGGTTGTTTACATTTCTCAGGAGGTTGAATGTTTCTCGGTAGTGATTGTTTGGGGTCGTCCCCAACCCTCCGGGTTCCCCCTTCACCACTGCATTAAACCCATCTTCACTTTTAAATAAACGTTGGGCATTCGGCCCCTAAAGATCAGTGTTTTTTCTCTTCTTTATCGCAGTTTTATAATTCTTTTTTGCCTCATGTTCAGCCTGAGCCTCTCCTGGTGGAGCTTGAGGCTGTTCCCTCTCACCCTGTCCCTTGGGAGAAGAGCCCAGAGCTCCCTCCTCTCCACAACCTCCTCTCAGGGAGTGATGAGGTCTCCCCTCAGCCTCCTCTTCTCCAGGAGAACCCCCCCCCCAGGTCCCTCAGGCTTCTCCTCCAGCCCCTTCCGCACAAGTCTGTTTGCTTTTCCAAAAGGTTTTGATATCAACCGTGACCTTTTCGCTCTCTTAATCTCACCTTCCCCAGCGCGCGACACAAGCAAAAAAAAAAAAAATCCTATTTCCTTTTAAAACCTTCCTCAAACATGGAGGAGGGAGAAGGAAAGTGGCTGGAGGAGCAGGCCCTGGGGGGGTTGGTTGGAGAGGAGGCAGCAGGGGCCCAGGGGGCCCAGAAGGGCCAAGGGCATCTTGGCTTGGAGCAGCCACGGTGTGGCCAGCAGACTACCCCTTGTGAGGTGACATGGTTTGATAGGCATGGTGCTGCAGGGCACCTGGGCTCTCTTGGAGACTCCTCCCTCCCCAGGTGTTGCTGCTTTGCCCTCTCCCAGGGATCCCTTTATCTTCCTGGCAAAGCCCAACAGCCCTCTAGCTGTGCCCGGCCGGGCTGAGGGCGAGGGATGCATCTCCTGGCATCGTCGCTGCTCTGGCATCACCGGTGAGTCCCCAGGGCACACCCTGCATCCCACGGGAGCGCGGGGGGGGAAGAAAGGCCGGGGGGCCTGCTGGCCCCCCAGCCAGGTAGGCAGGTAGGAAGGATTGGGAGGGTTGGTGGTGGCTCCAGTCTCACCTCTCGGCAGGGCTGACCCCTCTGTGTGCCCTCGGGCTGGGAGGAGTCTCACTCTGAGGTGGGTGATGGGTCAGCGGTGGGACAGAAGAAGCCCTTTGGCTTGGGGCTCCTTGCTTGGTGAACCGGGGGTCCCCGTTGTGTGCCTGTTGAGGGACATGGCTTAGTGATTGACAGGGATGCTTGGACTCCGTGATCCAGTGGGTCTCTTCAACCTGCTGATTCTGTGAAAAGAACTTGACCTAAGAATGGAGCCTGGAATCAAGAGACAGTCGATGTGCACAAGGTAAGAAATGAGACTCGAGTGCTGTAATGGAGCTTGGTAGAATAAAAGAATCAGACTTGGTGCTGTGGCTGAGCTGGAGTCAAAAGTAAGTTGAAAAATGCAAAAAGTTCTGTTCTGGATAAGTCCAGGAACCTCTGTGTAAACCAGCAACTGGTTCCCGTAGATCAAAATGAGATATTGTGATGGTGATAGAAGCTGCTGGGCAAACCCAGAAAGCAATCCTTGGGTAATCTGTTAAGTAGGAATTGAAAAAGAAGTGAGTTAGATCTCAATTTGTTAGCCAGGAGCCCCTAGACCTTAATGAGATTTACTAAAGCAGTTAGAGATGGAAACAGCAGTTTGGGGCAGGAGATATGAATTTTAAAGTGAGAGATGATCAACTAATCCAAGTATTGATTTTTTTTTCCCTTTAAGAAAGGTACAAGAACACTGTGACAGCAAAAGTGCTGAAGCAGGTTTATCCAGACATGTGGACTTCTGAGAGATCTGAAAGAATCATAGAACAACCAGGTTGGGAGAGACTCACTGTCCAACCATAATACAAAAATCTGAAGCATGAAAAGGTAAATTTGACCCACGTCAGGTGACACCCTCTGTGGTTAGAGAAGTTGTAAAGAAGGTAAAATGGATTATGGACCAAATAGGTTAGTAGAGAAATGTGAGGCAAAAGATTTCCTAGAAAGGAACTAGATAAAAGCTACATCCAGGAGTGGTAAATCCCTGTACTTGCCAAACAATTTTAAAATGAATTGTAGTTTAACGAACTGGGTTTGAAAGATGCCCTCTCCTGCTTGATATTGGCTGAAGGCAAAAGCCATTTGCCTTTAAATTTAAAAAAAAAACAAACCCAACCCTGAAACTGGTAGTAAAATGCAAGTGACATGAACAGCATCACCTCAGAGTATTGTAAACAGCTGAACTATTCCTGAGGAGCAGCTGCCTCAAGACCTGAGAGCCCTGAGGCTGAAGCCTGAACCGAGCCCTGAGGGCCCTGAGAGCTCATGGTGGGAGAGGAAGGTCTCTCGGTGCCGCTCGGCCTTTCTGGGCCTATAAAAGGCTCAGCTCGTCCTGCTCACGATGCAAATGTAATGTCCAAGCTCCTCCGATCGCAGCCCGATGGTCTCCACTCTGCATTTTAACAGCCGCTTCCAGTCATTAATGCAAAGCAGGAGGATTCGAGGCGATGAGAAAGAGCCGAGTGGATGGAGGCTCCTGCCAAATCGCGTTAGGGAGATTATTTCACTGTTAAGTCACAATTACGGCTCCAGAGATATTTTTTTTTTTTTTGCCTCCTTCAAAGCAGAAAGCAGGGAGGAAAACTGCAGAGCCACAGGTCATTTCTCGGTGAATCACATCATCACAGAATCACCAGGTTGGAAGAGACCCACTGGATCATGGAGTCCAACCATTCCCATCAACCACTAACCCATGTCCCTCAGCACCTCGTCCACCTGTCCCTTAAACACCTCCAGGGAAGGGGAATCAACCACCTCCTTTCAGGGAGTTGCAGAGAGCGACCTCATCCCATTAGGTCTCAGCCCGTACTGGGCAGGTAACCTTTTCACAATAATCTGAAATTCAAACACGAAGGGGCTGACTCCCGAGCCGCCTCCTCCTCCATGTTTGAGGAAGGTTTTAAAAGGAAATAGGATTTTTTTTTTTTTGATTGTGTCGCGCGCTGGGGAAGGTGAGATTAAGAGAGCGAAAAGGTCACGGTTGATATCAAAACCTTTTGGAAAAGCAAACAGACTTGTGCGGAAGGGGCTGGAGGAGAAGCCTGAGGGACCTGGAGGGGGGGTTCTCCTGGAGAAGAGGAGGCTGAGGGGAGACCTCATCACTCCCTGAGAGGAGGTTGTGGAGAGGAGGGAGCTCTGGGCTCTTCTCCCAAGGGACAGGGTGAGAGGGAACAGCCTCAAGCTGCACCAGGAGAGGCTCAGGCTGAACATGAGGCAAAAAAGAATTATAAAACTGCGATAAAGAAGAGAAAAAACACTGATCCTTAGGGGCCGAATGCCCAACGTTTATTTAAAAGTGAAGATGGGTTTAATGCAGTGGTGAAGGGGGAACCCGGAGGGTTGGGGACGACCCCAAACAATCACTACCGAGAAACATTCAACCTCCTGAGAAATGTAAACAACCAGCTTGTGGGAAAAAAAAGTACAAACCATCTGGCTTCGGGTTGGGTTAGGGAACAGGTACAAAACACCAAAAACAAAGAAAGGAAAGTCTGGTGGAGAACTTGTCTCCCAAAGGGGCAGCAGCACCTACTGGGTTGGTCAGTGATGCTGCTGCCCTCACTCTACGTAATTAACAAACAACACAACGAAACTGTTATAAACCCCTCGAATGACATCATTTCACAGAATCACAGAAAAACCAGGTTGGAAGAACAACCATCAGAGCTTCTAGTCCAACCATTTGTGGGAAAGACGGAGCCCCCAGCGCTTTGGGACTTGGGTTGTGAGCACCCGATTGCCTTAAAAAAAAAAAAAAAATGGGGACTCGGGCGTGTGGGACTCGGGCATCGAGGAGGGAATCAAGGCAGAGGCTCCCCAGGTCCTTCTCCTCCAGTCACTAGGCTGGAGATGCTCAAGGTGGTTGTGCCCCGAGCAATGGAGCCGCCCTTTGGGAACTACAACTCCCAGCATGCAGCGCGCGGGGCCCTGGCCGGGAGGCCCCGTCGCCCGCTCGCTGCCTGAAAGGAGCTCGAGGCGGGCGGCCGCGGCGGGGCGTTTGGAGCAGGCGAATGCCGCGGGCAGCCCCCGCCGGGGGCCTGAGAGGCTGATTGGAGGGAGGGAGCAGAGAGGGGGGTTTGATGTCCCCAGGGCTGAGCCCAGAGGGACAAGAACCTCCCTGCACCTGCTGCTCACGCCCTCTCTGCTCCAACACAAGGTGCCCTTGGCCCTTCTCGGCCCCCTGGGCACACTGCTGGCTCCTCTTCAACCAACCCCTCCAAGTCCTGCTCCTCCTCCAGCCACTTTCCTCCTCCCTAGGCTGGAGCTGCTTGTTGTGCCCCAAGTGCAGCATCTGCCCTTTGGCCTCAGTAAACCCTCATCCCCTTGGCCTCAGCCCATGGACCCAGAGCCCTTTGGAGCCTCCAGCAGCTCCGCACTCCCCCCCAGCTCAGCGTCACCCCCAGAACTCGCTCGGGGAGCCCTCGATGCCTTCATCCAGCTCAGTGATGAAGACGTGGATCAGGGCTGGACCCAGCGCTGAGCCCTGGGGACACCACCTGGGGACACTCCGGCTGGAGTTCACTCCATTTCCCACCACTCTCTGGACCCTCCAGCCAACCAGTTTCCCCCCCAGGAGACTCTGTGCCTGTCGGGAAGAGTCCTAAGAGCTCCTTGGCCACCTTCTTCCTCTTCCCTGGAGCCACAGGAGAGCTCTCACCAGCCCAGGAGAGTCCCTCAGGCTCTTCACTCATAGAATCATAGACTCATAGAACAAGCAGGTGGGAAGAGACCCATCGGCTCATCGAGCCCGACCCTTCCCATCGAACATTAACCCACGTGTTCCCCTCCCAGCGGCTGATTGATGCTTCTCCTAAAAGAACTGAGCGTCTCGCGCGTTCCTTCTCTTTCAAACACGTTTCATCCCCATGAATAAACCCTCAGTTGCTGCCGTGTTGTCGGAGGAGGTGATGATTTCGAACCTCTTTATGAACCTTTGCAGCAGCAGCAAAATCCTCCTTTTCAGCCCCGAATCTCCCTGGGAAGTGACGCTGGCAAAGCTACTAATTAAAACCTCGAGCACAGAAGCTCCTCGTTGCCTAATTACACTTCTCTCCATGAAAATTATGCCTTAGGAGCAAAATATATTAAAAAAAGCTTGTTTGCAGTGGAAATAACTGTACCCGGAGTCAACCTCAGGATGTGGGTTTAGTGTTTGATGGGAATGGTCGGACCTGATGAGCCGATGGGTCTCGTCCAACCTGGTTCTATGATCCTACAGAGTGAAGGGAAGTGGCTGCGATGGGAGACGTGTCGTTTGCTTTAATTCCCAAAAAATTCATCCTGGAGCTGGAGGAGAAGCCGTTTGGTAGGAAAAGAGCAGCATCGGAGAGAAAAGTGAGTCACGAAAGCACTAGAACAGGTCCCTGACCTCGTTCTCGACGGATGTGGAAGCTTCGGAAGGTGCTTTTCTCCCCCTTTCCCTGGGAATCACCCCCACTCCTGTTATTTTTTGCCGTCCGGATGATTTCGACTCTTAAAGGTTACGCGTGTTTTGAAACCTTCCTGCGCTTCTGCCGTGTTTGGCTTCACTATTTGCACAGCAGCTCGAAAACGATTGCGACTTTTTAATTTATTTTTGAGAAAACACGGAGCTCTTGACGTTCCAGCCCCGATTTGCCCTTTGCCAAACCCCCCCCAAGGGGGTCGGCTGCCGGCTCCACGTCCGATATTCCAGTTGTGTTCCGAGGGGTCGGTCGTGGGCGAAGGGCGAGAAAAGATGTGGGTTAATAGGGGAAAAAAAAAAAAAGCAAAGTTCGTTTTGGAGAATCATAGAATCATGGAACGAGCAGGTTGGGAGAGACCCATCGGATCGTTGAGTCCAACCATTCCCATCGAACACTAACCCATGTCCCTCAGCTCCTCGTCCCTTAAACCCTCTCCAGCTCCTCCGTGAGCTGATCCAGCTCCTGGTGACCGAGTTCATCGGAGATGAATGTCCTCATCGATGCTTTTATCAAGCGTTTGATGTCTCATGGTGGGAGAGGAAGGTCTCTCGGTGCCGCTCGGCCTTTCTGGGCCTATAAAAGGCTCAGCTCGTCCTGCTCACGATGCAAATATAACGACCGAGCTCCTCCGACTGCAGCCTGATGGTCTCCACTCTGCATTTTAACAGCCACTTCCAGTCATTAATGCAAAGCAGGAGGATGAGAAAGAGCCGAGTGGATGGAGGCTCCTGCCAAATCGCGTTAGGGCTGCGGCACCGAGATTATTTCGCTGCTAAAGTCCCAATTACGGCTCCGGAGATATATTTTTTTTTGCCTCCTTCAAAGCAGAAAGCAGGGAGGGAGCAGGGAATAGAACTGCAGAGCCACAGGTCATTTCTCGGTGAATCACAGAACCACCAGGTTGGAAGAGACCCACCGGCCCATCGAGTCCGACCCTTCCCATCAAACACTAACCCATGTCCCTCAGGACCTCGTCCACACGTCCCTTAAACACCTCTAGGGAAGGGGAAGCAACCACCTCCTTTCAGCCTGAGGGACCCGGGGGTGTTTCTCCCGGAGAAGAGGAGGCTGAGGGGAGACCTCATTGCTCTCTGCAACTCCCTGAGAGGAGGTGGTTGATTCCCCTTCCCTGGAGGTGTTTAAGGGACGTGTGGATGAGGTGCTGAGGGACATGGGTTTGACGGGAACAGTCGGACTCGATGAGCCGATGGGTCTCTTCCCACCTGCTTGTTCTATGAGTCTATGATTCTATGAGTGAAGAGCCTGAGGGACTCTCCTGGGCTGGTGAGAGCTCTCCTGTGGCTCCAGGGAAGAGGAAGAAGGTGGCCAAGGAGCTCTTAGGACTCTTCCCGACAGGCACAGAGTCTCCTGGGGGGGAAACTGGTTGGCTGGAGGGTCCAGAGAGTGGTGGGAAATGGAGTGAACTCCAGCCGGAGTGTCCCCAGGTGGTGTCCCCAGGGCTCAGCGCTGGGTCCAGCCCTGATCCACGTCTTCATCACTGAGCTGGATGAAGGCATCGAGGGCTCCCCGAGCGAGTTCTGGGGGTGACGCTGAGCTGGGGGGGAGTGCGGAGCTGCTGGAGGCTCCAAAGGGCTCTGGGTCCATGGGCTGAGGCCAAGGGGATGAGGGTTTACTGAGGCCAAAGGGCAGATGCTGCACTTGGGGCACAACAAGCAGCTCCAGCCTAGGGAGGAGGAAAGTGGCTGGAGGAGGAGCAGGACTTGGAGGGGTTGGTTGAAGAGGAGCCAGCAGTGTGCCCAGGGGGCCGAGAAGGGCCAAGGGCACCTTGTGTTGGAGCAGAGAGGGCGTGAGCAGCAGGTGCAGGGAGGTTCTTGTCCCTCTGGGCTCAGCCCTGGGGACATCAAACCCCCCTCTCTGCTCCCTCCCTCCAATCAGCCTCTCACACGCCGCTCAGGCTGCCCGCGGCATTCGCCTGCTCCAAACGCACCGGCGCGGGCGCCCTCGCTCCCCTTTCAGGCAGCGAGCGGGCGACGGGGCCTCCCCAGGCGAGGCCCCCGCTCTGCGCGGCGCATGCTGGGAGTCGTAGTCCGCGCGCGGCCGCCGCCCCGCGCGTGTGCGCGGGGCGGCGGCCGCGCGCGGACTACAACTCCCAGGGAGCCAGCGCGGCCGGGCCCGGTGACCGGAGGGGCTGCGGCGGCCGCTCCGCCAGCGGCGGCGGCGACGAGATGGATCTGTTCGGGGACCTGCGGCGCATGAACAAGCGGCAGGTGCGGCGGATGCCGTGATGCGGCCTGGAGGCTCCTGTCCCTGTCCCATTCCCAGGCTGGAGGCTCCTGTGCCCCTCTTCTCCATCATCTCTCTCCTCTCGGCTCCATCTCCATCTCTCATCTCCTTCTCTATCTCTATCTCTCATCTCTATCTCTTATCTCTGTGTCATCTCTGTCTCTCTGTCTCTCATCTCTATCTCCATCTCTGTCTTCTCATCACTGTCTCTCATCTCTCTCTCATCTCTATCTCTATCTCTATCTCTATCTCTATCTCTATCTCTATCTCTATCTCCATCTCTCATCTCCATCTCTCTTCTCTCTCATCTCTATGTCTCATCTCTCTTATCTCTAAGTCTCATCTCTGTCTCTCATCTCTATCTCTATCTCCATCTCTGTCTCTCATCTCCATCTCTCTTCTCTCTTATCTCTGTCTCTCATCTCTGTCTCTATCTCTCATCTCTATCTCTCATCTCTATCTTTCATCTCTTATCTCTCATCTCCATCTCTATCTCTCATCTCCATCTCTCATCTCTCTCATCTCTATGTCTCATCTCTCTCTCATCTCTCTGTCTCTCATCTCTATCTCCATCTCTCTCTCATCTCTATCTCTATCTCTCTCTCATCTCTATCTCCATCTCTCTCTCATCTCCATCTCTCATCTCTCTTATCTCTATCTCTCACCTCTGTCTCATCTCTCTCTCATCTCTATCTCCATCTCTATCTCTCATCTCTGTCTCTCATCTCTCTGTCTCATCGCTGTCTCTATCTCTCATCTCTATCTTTCATCTCTATCTCTATCTCTCATCTCTATCTTTCATCTCTTATCTCTCATCTCCATCTCTGTCTCTCATCTCTATCTCCATCTCGTCTCATCTCTCTTCTCATCTCTTATCCCATCTCCATCTCCTCTCATCTCTCTTCTCATCTCTTATCCCATCTCCATCTCCTCTCATCTCTCTTCTCATCTCTTATCCCATCTCCATCTCCTCTCATCTCCATCTCCCTCCTCTCCGTCTCCATCTCATCCCTCTCCTCTTGCCTCTCATCTCCCTCTCTCCTCTCCTCTCATCTCCCTCTCTTGTCTCTCTCACCTCCATCTCTCTCCTCTGCGTCTCCATCTCATCCCTGTCGCCTCCATCTCTCCTTTCCCTTCCAGGCAGGAGGCTCCACCTCCATCTCCATCTCCTCCTCCTCCTCCACCTCCATCTCCATCCTTGAGGCTGCTCCAAGGTCTCCCCAGAGCTGAGCGACCCCCTCCCCCTCTCTCCATTCACGAGGTTCTGCTCATCCTCTTCTGGCCTCTCTCCCACAGACCCACATCCCTCAATTCCTCATTTTGACCTCGTTTCCAACCATTTTAATAAAAAAAAAATATGAGGTTTAACCCCAATTTTTCGTCCCCCGCAGCTCTACTACCAAGTGCTCAACTTCGCCATGATCGTCTCCTCCGCCCTCATGATCTGGAAGGGGCTGATCGTGGTCACAGGCAGCGAGAGCCCCATAGTCGTGGTGCTCAGGCGAGTCCCTTTGGATTTTATTTTATTTTATTTTATTTTCCGTGTTAGTTCAATTCTTTTTAATGAGAGAAATAATTCCCTGTGTTGGGCTCGAGAGCTCATCTCGAGCTTCTCCCTTCGTCGCCTTTCCCTGGCGCTCGGAAGCTCCTTCGTTCCCTTTCCCTGCTCGGAGGCTCCTTTCCCTCTCCCTTTCCCCCTTGTCCCTTTGCCCCTTGTCCTTTTCCCCCTTTACCTCTTGTCCCCTTTACCCCTTGTCCTTTTGCCCCTTGTCCTTTTCCTCCTTTTCCCCCTTCGTCCCTTTTCCCCCTTCGTCCCTTTTCCCCTTTTCCTCCTTTACCCCTTGTCCTTTACTCCTTGTCCTTTGCCCCTTTTCCCCCTCGTCCCTTTCCCCCTCGTTCCTTTCCCCCTTTTTCCTTTCCCCCTTTTTCCTTTCCCCCTTTTTCCTTTCCCCCTTTTTCCTTTCCCCTTTTTTCCTTTCCCCTTTTTTCCTTTCCCCTTTTTTCCTTTCCCCTTTTTTCCTTTCCCCCTTTTTCCTTTCCCCCTTTTTCCTTTCCCCCTTTTTCTTTTCCCCCTTTTTCCTTTCCCCCTTTTTCCTTTCCCCTTTTTCCTTTCCCCCTTTTTCCTTTCCCCCTCGTCCCTTCCCCCTTTTTCCTTTCCCCCTTTTTCCTTTCCCCCTTTTTCCTTTCCTCCTTTTTCCTTTCCTCCTTTTTCCTTTCCCCCTTTCTCCTTTCCCCCTTTCTCCTTCCCCCCTTTCTCCTTCCCCCCTTTCTCCTTCCCCCCTTTTTCCTTCCCCCCTTTTTCCTTTCCCCCTTTTTCCTTTCCCCCTTTTTCCTTCCCCCTTTTTCCTTTCCCCCTTGTCCCTCTTCCCCCTTGTCCCTCTTCCCCCTTGTCCCTCTTCCCCCTTGTCCCTCTTCCCCCTTGTCCCTCTTCCCCCTTGTCCCTCTCCCCCTTTCCCTGAGCAGCTTCCACCTAAACCCACAACTTTCTCTCAACGCTTAACCCTTAATTAACCCTTCCTCCTCTTTCAGTCTCCTCCCCGCTAACGAGCTCTCTCCGTTCCTTTCCCTGGCCAGCGGCAGCATGGAGCCCGCTTTCCACCGCGGGGACCTCCTCTTCCTCACCAACTTCCAGGACGACCCCATCCGCGACGGCGAAATCGTCGTCTTCAAGGTCGAAGGCCGAGACATCCCCATCGTCCACAGAGTCATCAAGATCCACGAAAAGTAATTCGGCTTCTCCTTTTCCCCCTTTTCTCGGCGTCGTTCCCCCTTCCCTCTTTTTCTCAGTCCATTCATTTCTCTTCACCAAACCTCGTCTCTCGCTCGCAATTAGCAGCTTCATTGAGCGGAATCGCTCCGGAGGCTGCAGCCTGAATAAATTTATATAAACGAGAGCGTCGAAACGAACTCTCACATCCGTCACCTGCGCGAGGCCTGAAAAGGGAACGAGACGGAGCGGCTTTTTCAGCAGCAATTCAATTATTTCACATTCAAACCTAACTCGTGATGTTTAATCGTTTGAAGCTGCAGAAGGTGACGAATTTCAGGGGTTTTTTTTTAACATGAATTACAATTAAAATGATGTTTGTTAACCAGGAGGGTAAACACCCTTATCTAACCTATTAATTAATGGGGTAAACGCCGTTATCTCACCTATTAATTGATGGAGGTTGGTGAACGAAGTCACGTTTAGCCGCGTTTGCCTTCCAGGGAGAACGAGGACATCAAATTCCTAACGAAGGGCGACAATAACGAGGTCGACGACCGAGGGTTGTACAAAGAGGGGCAGAACTGGCTGGAGAAGAAGGACGTGGTGGGGAGAGCCAGAGGGTGAGCAAAATGTGGTTAATTTGAAGGGTTAATTTGGGGGTTAGTTAATTGGGGGGTTAATTTCTCCTCATTCTCTCGTCTCCTCCAGGTTCCTGCCCTACGTGGGGATGGTCACCATCATCATGAACGACTACCCCAAGTTCAAGGTGTGTGTAAAGAGGCTTAGGTACGTTTTTCGAATTTCAAACCCTGAGTTTTGCTTCCTGCTTCAAGCTCTTCCACCCAATCACTCCCAGAAGGGCCGAGTGACCCTTTCTGGGAAAAACTTCTTCATAATGTTCATCCCGAACCTCTCCTGGTGGAGGTTGAGGCCATTCCCTCTCGTCTTGTCCCTTGGGAGAAGAGCCCAGAGCTCCCTCCTCTCCACAACCTCCTCTCAGGGAGTTGGAGAGAGCAATGAGGTCTCCCCTCAGCCTCTTTTTCTCCAGGAGAAACCCTCCCAGGTCCCTCAGGCCTGTTCTCCAGCCTCTTCCCCTTCTCTGGACTCCCTCCAGAGCCTCCACATCCTTCTCGGCGTTAACGAGAAATCCTAATCGCTCTGTGTCCTCTTTCTCTCGTCCAGTACGCGCTTCTGGCCGTGATGGGAGCCTACGTCCTGCTGAAGCGCGAATCCTAGCCACGAGGAGTCACCTTTTCCCCAGAGAGACGGAAAAAAAAAATAATAATATATTTCTATACACACTTCGCTCTAAATAAAACCGTTACAGCTAACGAGGCTCTGCCTGTTAATCCTTGAGGGCACCGTGAGGCCTTGGGCGGTTTTGTCCAACCTGGTGATTCCGGTTTCGCTTTTTTTCTCCATTTTCAAGCTCGTTTTGGGTGAAATTCTGGGTTTTTCTGGGCTTCGCCAGTCGGTGTTTGGCCTGTGGTGGCACAGACCTCGTTTTTCCCTCTTGCCTTTGTCCCCCGAGCAGCGTGAAGCTTCCTTCCCGTGGAGTTCGGCCTCTCCCGAGCTCCTGTCCCTCCATGTCCCTTTATCCCTGTCCTCTTATCACCACGAGGCTGCATTTCCCCAACAAATATTGCTTCTTTTGTGCCCTTTTCAGCACAAACCGCAGGATAAAAATTGCTCATTTTCCACCAAATTGCCTCAAAATAAAACTTGAAGGTAACAAACGGCTTCTCGGGATGATTCCGGGATCCTTAATTCACTCTTCCCAGAAGGAAGCTCAGCCACGGAGAAGCATAATTCGATTTTTTTGGGGACAGTGAGAGAGCAGGAAGAGCAGGTTTTTTAATTTTTATTTATTTATTTTGCCTGTTGCTGCAATTGGAGTTTATTCCGGTGCTCCCAGTGCCTTCCCAGTGCTCCCAGTGCCTTCCGAGTGCTTCCAGTGCCCACCCAGTTCTCCTGGTGCTTCCACTTCCCTCCCAGTGCCCTCCCAGTTCCCTCCAAGTGCTCCCAGTGCCCTCCCAATGCTCCCAAGCACCTTCCCAGTGCTTTCCCAGTGCTCCCAGTTCCCTCCAAGTGCTCCCAGTGTTCCCAGTGCTCCCAGGGACCTTCCAGTGCCTTCCCAGTGCCTTCCCAGTTCCCTCCAAGTGCTCCCATTGCCCTCCCAATGCTCCCATGGACCTTCCAGTGCTTTCCCAGTGCTCCCAGTTCCCTCCCAATGCTCCCATTGCCCTCCCAATGCTCCCATGGACCTTCCAGTGCTTTCCCAGTGCTCCCAGTTCCCTCCCAATGCTCCCAGTGCCCTCCCAGCGTTCCCAGTGCTCCCAGGGACCTTCCCAGTGCTCCCAGTTCCCTCCAAGTGGCACCTTCAACGCTTGCGAAACGCTCCTTGGTGGTCACAGCCCTCGGTGAACCTTTCATAGAATCGTAGAATCCATTGTTTGCTCTCGGCCTCACGTCAGGGTCGGCACAAAGAGGCCGATGAAAGGCTCCTTTCAGCCCTTTTTCATTTTTTCCACCCACCTCCTCCTCCTCCTTGCTCGACAGGACAATGTCCGAGGGGGCGAAGGAAGCAGATCGAGAGATTGTGGAGGTGGTGACGGAGTTAACCGACCGCGTCCTCCAGAGCACGAGAGGGATTTTAAGACGGAGAGAGAGACGTTTTGTGGGGTTCGAGCCTGAGGCCTAGAGCTCTGGAGGAGCTGGGGCGTCTCTGGGTGGGTTTAGAGCAACCCCAGGTGGTTTTGGAGCATCTCAGAGCAGTTTTAAAGCACTTCAAGGCACCTCTAGGGGATCTGGAGCGTCTCTGGATGGTTCTAGAGGAGCTCAGGGTGGTCCTAGAACTCCTCCAGGTGCTTCTGGAGCATCTCGGAGCAGTTCTCGAGCTCCTCGGGGTTCCTCTAGTGCATTTTACACATGATTCCATATGCTCCAGGGTCGCTTGGGGCAGGAAAATGAGTGTTTTCCTTCACCAGAAGCTGCTCACACTGAGTTTTTGTTGGTTCTTTCCTCCAGATAACACAGCTCGATTGCTCAGAGGAGCTCAACGGGGGGGTTTTTTTTTTTGAGTTTGTTTTATGAATTTCCAGCTTCCCGGAACTCCCGGCTCCTCGGCACACGCAGCCCGAGCCGCGGGAGAGGCATTGTGCCTCGGACAAGGCTGCATAATTAATAACCCAAATGAAAAAAGGGATGAATCACGCGAAAGCCGTGAAAGGGGGAAAAAAAAAAAAAAACCGCAAACAACCCCCCCAAAGGAGGAACAAAGGGAGCGATCGGAGGAGGGAGACACCACCAACCGGGAAAGGGCCCAGGTGGCCAAGAAGGGCCTTCCCTGGAGGGGTTTAAGGGACGTGTGGACGAGGAGCTGAGGGACACGGGTCAGTGATCGATGGGAATGGTTGGACTCCATGATCCGATGGGTCTCTTCCCACCTGGTTGTTCTATGAGTCTATAAGGGTGGGTGTCAGGGCTCGAAGAGGCAGATATTGGGGCTCGAAGAGGTGGGTTTGGGGGCTCTAAGAGTGGGTGTCAGGACTCTAAGAGGTGAGTCTGGGGTCTCTAGGAGGCAGGTTTCAGGGCTTTAAGAGGTGGGTGTCAGGGCTCTAAGAGGCAAGTCTGAGGCCTCTAGGAGGTGGGTTTCAGGGCTTTAAGAGGTGAGTCTTGGGGCTCTAAGAGGCGAGTCTGGGGGCTCTAAGAGCTGAGTCTGGGGGCTCTAAGAGGCAAGATGTCAGGGCTCTGAGGGGTGAGTCTGGGGGCTCTGAGAGGCAGGTGTCAGGGCTGTAAGGGGTGAGTCTGGGGGCTCTGAGGGGTGAGTCTGGGGGCTCTGGGAGGTGAGTCTGGGGGCTCTGAGAGGCAGATGTCAGAGCTCTGAGGGGTGAGTCTGGGGGCTCTGAGAGGCAGGTGTCAGGGCTGTAAGGGGTGAGTCTGGGGGCTCTGAGGGGTGAGTCTGGGGGCTCTAAGAGGCAGGTGTCAGAGCTCTAAGGGGTGAGTCTGGGGGCTCCAGGAGGTGGGTCTCAGGTCTCTCAGAGTGTGTGTCAGAGCTCTGAGAGCTGAGTCTGGGGGCTCTGAGAGTCAAGATGTCAGAGCTCTGAGGGGTGAGTCTGGGGGCTCTAAGAGGCAGATGTCAGGGCTCTGAGGGGTGAGTCTGAGGGCTGTAAGAGTCAAGATGTCAGAGCTCTGAGGGGTGAGTCTGAGGGCTGTAAGAGTCAAGATGTCAGAGCTCTGAGGGGTGAGTCTGGGGGCTCTAAGGGGTGAGTCTGGGGGCTGTAAGAGGCAGATGTCAGGGCTGTAAGGGGTGAGTCTGGGGGTCTCGGGTCTCTCAGAGCGTGTGTCAGGGCAGTGCGAGGCTGGTGTGGATGCTCTGGGGGCGTGTTTGGGGGTGTGTGTGGGTGTGGGGCGTGTCGCTGAGCCGTGTGGGTGTGGGGTGCCCGTCTATAAGTTGGGGTGTCCCCCCCCTCCCCCCCTGCGGTGGGTTCTGGCCGCGGCCATGGCTTCGGGGGCTGCTGGGCGAGCTGTGCTGGCCCTGGGGCTAGTGGCAGCCCTGGCCGCGGCCGCTCCCCTCCAGCCCCACGGCTCCTCCGCCCTCGGCAAGATCTACCCCCGAGGCAGCCACTGGGCTGTGGGTGAGGGACCCCACGGCCCCTCCGAGGGGCTCCCACCTCTTCTGGACACCCTTTCCCTTCTTTTCTACCGCTCCCTTGCCCTTCTTTTGGTCCCTTTTCCTCCTTCCCCCTCAGCCCTTTTCCCTCCTTCCCCCTCATTCCTTTCCCTTCATTCCCCCTCAGCCCTTTCCCCTCTTTGCCTCTTTCCCTTCTTCCCCCTCATTCCTTTTCCTTCTTCCCCCTCAGCCCTTTTCCCTCCTTCCCCCTCATCCCTTTCCCTTCATTCCCCCTCATCCCTTTCCCCTCTCTTTGCCTCTTTCCCTTCTTCCCCTCATCCCTTTTCCCTCTTCCCCCTCCTTCTCTTTCCCTTCTTCATCCTCATCCCTTTCCCTTCTTTTTGCCTCTTTCCCTTCTTCCTCCTCATCCCTTTCCCTTCTTCCCTCTCATCCCTTTCCCTCCTTCCCCCTCATCCCTTTCCCTCCTTCTCCCTCATCCCTTTCCCTTCTTTTTGCCTCTTTCCCTTCTTCCTCCTCATCCCTTTCCCACCTTTCCCCTCATTCCTTTCCCTCCTTCCCCCTCATCCCTTTCCCTCCTTCTCCCTCATCCCTTTCCCTTCTTTTTGCCTCTTTCCCTTCTTCCTCCTCATCCCTTTCCCTTCTTTCCCTTTCCCTTCATTCCCCCTCATCCCTCTTCCCTCATCTCCCTCATCCCTTTCCCTCCTCCTCCCTCATCCCTTTCCCTCCTTCCCCCTCATCTCTTCCCCCTCATCCCTTTCCCCTATTCCACCTCCTTCTCTTTCCCTCCTTCTCCCTCATCCCTTTCCTTTCTTTTTGTCTCTTTCCCTTCTTCCCCCTCATCCTTTTCCCTTCTTTCCCCTCATCTCTTTCCCTTCTTTCCTTCTCATCCCTTTCCCTTCTTTCCTCTCATCCCTTTTCCACCTTTCCCCTCCTTCTCTTTCCCTTCTTCCTCCTCATCCCTTTCCCTTCTTTCCCCTCATCCCTTTTCCCTCTTCTCCCTCATCCCTTTCCCTTCTTCCCCCTCATCCCTTTCCCCTCTTCACCCTCCATCTCTTTCCTCCTCATCCCTTTCCCTTCTTCCACCTCCTTCCCTTTTCCCTCTTCTCCCTCATCCCTTTCACCTCCTCCCTTTCCCCTCTTCTCCCTCGTCCCTTTCCCTTCATTCCACTCATCCCTTTCCCCTCTTTCCCCTCTTCCCCCTCATCCCTTTCCCTTCTTTCCTTCTTTCCCCTTTCCCTCCTTCCCCCTCCGTCCACCCCACTTCCAGCCCAACCTGCATGGTTTCTCTTCCCTTCTCCGTCCCCTGCAGGACACTTGATGGGGAAGAAGAGCTCCGGAGACCCTCCCGATGCTTACGAAGACGAAGAGAAGACCCTGTTCCCGTCGCTGCCCGAAACCCCCAGGCAGCCCCGAGACCCCGAGGCCTGGCGAGAGCTCTCCCGCTTCTTGCTGCGGCTGCTGGAAGGGAACGGCAGGAGGGACACTAACGCTTGGGAGACAGACAACAGCAGCAGCTGGAAAGACGTAAGTCAGAGGGGAAAAAAAAATAACTCTCAAAACCCCTTCCTCCTATTCCAGGTTTCATTTCATAGCAGCAAATCCAGAAGCGACAACTCGATAGGGACTGGTCGGGCTCGAGGAGCCGGTGGGTCTCTTCCAACCTGGTCGTTCTGGGATTCTCTGATGCTATTATTCTGTTATTCTCTGATTCTGTGACTCTGTGATTCTATTATTCTGTGATTCTTTGATTCTCTGAGTCTGTGATTCTTTGATTCTGTGTTTCTGTGACTCTTTGATTCTGTGTTTCTGTGATTCTTTGATTCTGTGATTCTCTGATTCTCTGATTCTGTGATTCTGTGATTCCGCGTTTCTGGGATAAATTGGCTCGTGGATTGTCCAAAAAATCCTATAAATCACAATTTGGAGGTGATCGGTGAGGTTTGGGCTGCGCTTGGGGTTGAAACGACACAATGTGAGACTCAGGGAGGAGCAGAAAACTCCTTTCACCATAACACACAGTCACAGAATCAGAGAATCAGAGAAACACAGAATCACAGAAACACAGAATCAGAGAATCAGAGAAACACAGAATCACAGAATCAGAGACTCAAAGAATCAGAGAATCAAAGAATCACAGAATCAGAGAATCAAAGAATCACAGAATCAGAGAATCACAGAACCACAGAAATACAGAATCACAGACTCACAGAATCAAAGAATCAGAGAATCACAGAAACACAGACTCACAGACTCCCAGAATCAGAGAATCAAAGAATCACAGAAACACAGATTCACAGACTCAAAGAATCACAGAATCACAGAAACACAGAATCACAGAGTCACAGAATCACAGAAACAGACTCACAGACTCAGACTCACAGAATCAGAGAGAGAATCAGAGAATCACAGAATTAGAGAATCAGAGACTCATAGAATCACAGACTCACAGAAACACAGATTCACAGACTCACAGAATCAAAGAATCACAGACTCACAGAACCACAGACTCACAGACTCAACCACCAGGTTGGAAAAGACCCACAGGCTCATCGAGTCCAACCCACGCACCAGGAGCCGCTGCAGGATTCCTCTGGGTGACCCCGAAGCGGAGTAAAAGGAGCCAAACACCCACTGAGAGGCAGGAATGGGAAGATTTTTTTTTTTATTCCCCTCGTCTTCTCCTCTTTTTTTTTTTTTTTTTTTTATTCCCCTTGTTTTGTCCCTGGGATTGATTCAGCCCTGGGTCCCTCCTGGAATCCTGGGATGGTGAAGCCAGCCAATATTTTGGTTTTGTCTAAATTACCCTCTCTGTGATCGACGCTGCCTGAAATCAAACCCATTTATTATCTGTATCCAATCAGATTAATTCTGTTGTGCTCTGCCCAGAGGGAAGCTCCTCTTGCAATTTCTGGGAATAAATTGCACTCGAGAGGCCGGAATTTGCCTCTGAGAAGCCAAATCATGTCCCTCAGGGTGTGTCCCAAATGAATTCCCACATTTTTCTGGTCACACAGTGAGCCTAGAACCATGGAATAGTCATGAGGGCTTCGGGGTTGCATGGAGGGACCTCATGGAATCATAGAATCATAGAATGTGAGGTCACTTCTCGGCCTTTCGGCTAAGATCAAGTGTAGTTGTCCCCCAAGCTAACAGCTTCAGGGACCTCACTTTGGGGTCTCCGGCTTCCTCAGCTCTTTCCTTCGCTTCTGACCTTGTACATCTCGGGAATAATAATAATAAAAAAAACCCTTTCCGGAAGATGGATCCAGAGTAGGGGAAGTGTTGGAAGGAACAAATAGTCCGAAGAGGCCTCCAGGGTGAGCGGAATCGCTCTGGGAATCGGCCTCGGGTGGTGCCTCCAGGTTGTCTTCTCCTGTAGGTTCACATCAACCGAATGAAGTGCAAAGAGCGACTTAGAAGGAGTTAAGGCCGAGATGGGGAGATCTCTCCCGCAGTCTCATTGCAGGAGTTGAGTTGGGAAACCAGCTTCGACTCGTCTCTCTGCCTCGTTAGCGCTAACGAGAGCCGCTCGGCAGATGAGTGATGGGGAGGACTCGGCTTCTCCCTGTGCTTCGGCTCTCGGTGCCGACGCTAACCAAGACAAACGAGGTCTGGGTTGGGGGGAAGATGCGCCGAGCAGGCTCGTCGTGGGTTGATTAACTCAGCAAAGGGATTTTTTTTTATTTTTTTTCCTACGAGATTTTGGTTTTTTCTCCCTCTTTATTAGATGATGGACGAGCTGCTGCGAGCGGGGGAGGCGAAGGAGAGTGCTCCCAGCTGAGAGAAGACTTCCGAACCCCCCAGAGACTCTCTTTCCCAATCCTGTCGGATAATCAACAATCTCTTTGCCGTAAACGAGATTTCCTCAGTGTAAATTCCCTCAATCCACCTATTCGTGTGTGTGTTTGTGTTTTGGCAGCGACTAAACTCTCTTCTTCTTCTTCTTCATCCTCGAGGCTGCGTTTCCTCTCTCAGGCGGCTCTGCCGCCTCTCACTAACTGTCCTGGAAGGGTCTTCCAATTAACGATACGAGTTGCCTCTAACGAATCATTCGGAGCTCTGTGACATCTCCACGTTGACAATAAAGAGTAGGAATGAAGAGGCTGAGTCGAGGCTTTTATTTGAGTGGATGTAGACGGCTCTTGGCTGAGGAGGAGTTGCTGAGAGAGCCCAACCGAGGCCACAGAAGGGGATTGAGGGGCTGGAGCATCTCTCTGGTGAGGAAGGGATGCAGAGGGTCAGCTCAAACCCTGCTTGGATGTGGCTCTGGGCAACCAGACGGTGTCCGAGTGAGCAAGGCTTGGACAGGGTGACCTCCAGGGGTCCTTTCCTGCCTCAACCATCCAGTGAAAGGAAAGCCATGAATCAACCAAATGAGGTTTTTGTTTTTTTGTTTTTTTTTTTTGCACACAGTAACTGTAGTTGAGCAGATCAGAACCTTCACACCCTATGAAATGGGAACGTTCCAACCCACCTCATCAACACAGGGTTTGGGGCCAGCCCAGCCCATCCCATCCCATCCTGTCCCATCTCATCCACCCTGTCCCGTCCCATCCCATCCCAGCTCCGTCCCAGTCCCATCCCAGTCCCATCCCAGCTCCATCCCAGCTGAATCCCATTCCCATCCCAGTCCAATTCCAGTCCCATCCCATCCCATCTCAACCCTTCTCACCCCATCCCATCCCATCCCCTCCCAGTCCCATCCTATCTCCATCCCATCCCCTCCCAGTCCCATCCCCATCCCCATCCCATCCCATCCCCATCCCCATCCCATCCCATCCCATCCCCATCCCCTCCCAGTCCCATCCCTATCTCCATCCCCATCCCATCCCATCCCCATCCCATCCCTATCTCCATCCCCATCCCCTCCCAGTCCCATCCCCATCCCCATCCCCTCCCAGTCCCATCCCATCCCATCCCCTCCCATCCCCTCCCCTCCCACTAATGGTTCAGAGAAGCTGCAGTTCCAGTTTTCCCCACCAGGCGGCGCCCTCTCCCCACAGTGGGAGCCGCAGTGATACTGGAAGGGGAGGGGGGGGGGGGGGAGAGGGGGAGGTTGGATCCTTCCCCTTTACTCCTCTCTGTGCCTCCACCTGGAGCTCCAGCATCCAGCAGGAAAGCACCTCCGAGCCCTCCCAGTCCACCTCCCGCCGGATCAGGGTTTGGAAAAGGAGCCTTTGGTGGCTGAGGAACTCCTGATCCAGTCCCAGGAGACTGCAGAGAACACATCTGAGCTCTGGAATTTCTCAGCAGGAGGAGGAGATGGAGCTGTTGGGATGGATCAGAGGAGGATGTGTGGACAGGCTGAGAGAGCTGGGGTGGTTCAACCTGGAGGAGAGAAGGCTCCGAGGGGACCTTAGAGCCACCTTCCAGCCCCTGGAAACCTGGGAAGGGTCTTTTTCCAAAGGCTTGTGGTGATGGGAGGAGGGAAAATGGGGATAAACTAGGGAGAGGCAGGTTTAGACTAGATTTTAGGGAGAATTTCTTCGCCACAAGGGTTGGGGAGACGCTGGAAAGGGTTTCCCAGGGAAGCTGCGGCTGCCCCATCCCTGGAGAAGCTCAAGGGCAGGTTGGATGGAGCTTGGAGCCCCTGATCCAGCAAGAGCCGTCCCTTCCCATGGGAGTTTAGAGCTGGATCTTCAAGGTCTCTTCCAATCCGAACTCTTCTATGATTTTATGTCGTAAAGAGGTCAAACAAAAGCACCAAAATGCCGTCTCCCTCGTCCAGTTGGCGCAAAAGGTGGAGCTGGAAGAGTCCAGGCTTAAGAGCCTTAGCCGAGCCGGAGCAAAGAAGTGGTTAAGGATCTAGATGATTTAATCCAGTTTTAAGAAAAGGTTTTACAGTGAGCAATTAGATGCTGTTTAAGGAATTAATCACTAATGGGTCATTAACTCTGACTGCTATTGTACGGCTAACGAGCCGAGGCAGGATTATTAGCCTCAGCCCCCAATTAAGGAGGAGAAGATATTTACAACAAGAAAAAAAAAAAAAAAAAAAAAACTACGAACAAATGAGCTTTTGGAAGGGAACGGGACACTTGGAAAGGAAGGAACAACACGGAAAAACTCGTCAGGGTCCGAGACTCTGAGCAAAATACAAGTTTAGGGTTTGAGAGTGAACAGTTGGACTCGAGGAGCTGGTTGGTCTCCTCCAGCCTGGTTGGACCTGAGGAGCTGGTGGGTCTCTTCCAACCTGGTTGGACTCAAGAAGCTGGTTGGTCTCTTCCAACCTGGTTGGACTCGAGAAGCTGGTTGGTCTCTTCCAACCTGGTTGGACCTGAGGAGCTGGTGGGTCTCGTCCAACCTGGTTGGACTCAAGGAGCTTGTAAGTCTCTTCCAACCTGGTTGCTCTACAAGTCTGCAGAGGCCTCAGAGCAGGGAAAATATTTACTTCTCTCTTCCCCCCGATGCTAAAATATTGATTTTTAGCAGTAAACTCGCAGCTTTCCTTGAAGGAGCAGAGATTATCCTCTCCGGGCTTCGCACGGACAGCCTGGGATGAGACCTGCTTAATCTGGCGCTGAAGGAACAGTCGTCGTGGCTGAAATTTCCAATTTCGGGTGTTGGCTCAGGAGCTTAAGGGCAGTGAGTGAGCGTCTTCGGCTGCTGTCGCTGCAAGTTTTTAGCCACTGTTGGTCTCCCAGTGCCTGTAAGAACCGACCCGGAGTGGAAAAGGCATTTGGGAAAATCGAGGAATTGTCGTTATTGTGGCTAAAAGCCGCTCTCCGGACAATAGTGGGAGAGCAGGGATGTTTGGAAACTGAGGTTGAAAAGCCTCTTGGAAGTGAAGCTGAGCGGAGCTGACGTGCCGGTTCCCGAGGGGGCCCTTCAAAGCCGGGATTGCGAAAATATAATTAGTCGGAGGCCTTTGTCCGGCCCCGACGAGTGGGAAACGGCCAAGGGAGAGGTCTCCCAGTCCCCGCGTCGAATCCTCTCCCCCCCTCCCAAAGGGACACAATGAGGACGCTTGTGCCTCCTTTCCCCTTCTCCCCCTAATGAGAAACGTTAATTGCCGCCAGCGCCCGGGTGTGCGGAGGAAAAGGGGAGAAAAGGGGGTGCGCGGCGTGGTCGGCCTCGCGACGGGGCCGTAACGGAGATAATAACGGAAAAGGGAGAGGGGCAGGATGCGACCACGGGGCCTGCGGCACCACCGGGGTCCCCTCTCGGAGCTGGGCACCAGCACCAGGCCCTGGAGCAGGGGGACAAACCCCATCTGACCCCCCAAAAGCAACCATGGGAGCACAGCGGGTGACAAACCCCATACGAACCCCTGAAGGGTAGTTGTGGGAGCACGGAGAGGGGGACAAACCACATCTGAGGCCCCAAGAGCGGCTCTGGGAGCACAGAAGGCGACAAACTGCACCCAAACACCTCCGAGAGCAGCTGTGGGAGCACAAGGAGTGACAAACCCCATCTGAACCCCTCAAGGGTAGTTGTGGGAGCACAGGGAGGGGGACAAACCCCATCCGAACCCTCCAAAAGCAGCTGTGGGAGCACAGGGAGGGTGACAAACCCCATCCGAACCCTCCAAAAGCAGCTGTGGGAGCACAAGGAGGGAGACAAACACCACATGAACCTCCCAAAAGCAGCTGTGGGAGCACAGAGGGTGACAAACCCCATCTGACCACCCCAAGAGCAGTTGTGGGAGCACAGAGGGTGACAAACTGCATCCAAACACCCCCAAGAGCAGCCGTGGGAGCACAAGGAGGGGGGACAAAGCCCATCTGAACCCCCAAAAGCAGCCGTGGGAGCACAAGGAAGGGTCCAGCCCCCACAGACCTGACGCAAGAGCAGGAACAAATCCCTCACGGAGGGAACAGATCATCGTCCCACGTCCCAACCACCTCACACATCTCCGCGTCCCTACGGCAGCTTTTATTCCAACTACAGCAGGGAGAGTGGTGAGAGATTTGTTCTCCTAAGCTACCATCAGGCCCCTAAACTCCGTAGAAAAAAGAGTAGGGAAAGGATCACGAGACACGCGGAGTGTGAGAAAGGCCTAGGAAGGGGGGGGTTCAGATCCTCTGCCAGGGTTTGCCCATGGACTGGACGTGCTCCTCGGCCTAGGAAGGGAGTTCGGATCGTTTGCTGATGGACTGGATGTCCTCCTCAGCCTAGGAAGGGGGTTCAGATCGTCTGCTGATGGACTGGATGTCCTCCTTGGCCTAGGAAGGGGGTTCGGATCGTCTGCCAAGGTTTGCTGATGGACTGGACGTGCTCCTCAGCCTAGGAAGGGAGTTCAGATCGTTTGCTGATGGACTGGATGTCCTCCTTGGCCTAGGAAGGGGGTTCGGATCGTCTGCCAGGGTTTGCTGATGGACTGGATGTCCTCCTCAGCCTAGGAAGGGAGTTCAGATCGTTTGCTGATGGACTGGATGTCCTCCTTGGCCTAGGAAGGGGGTTCAGATCATCTGCCGATGGACTGGATGTCCTCCTCAGCCTAGGAAGGGAGTTCGGATCGTTTGCTGATGGACTGGACGTCCTCCTCAGCCTAGGAAGGGAGTTCAGATCGTCTGCTGATGGACTGGATGTCCTCCTCAGCCTAGGAAGGGGGTTCAGATCGTCTGCTGATGGACTGGATGTCCTCCTCGGCCTAGGAAGGGGGTTCAGATCGTCTGCCAGGGTTTGCTGATGGACTGGATGTCCTCCTCGGCCTAGGAAGGGGGTTCAGATCGTCTGCCAGGGTTTGCCGATGGACTGGATGTGCTCCTTGGCCTTGAGGCGCAAGGCGGCGATGCTGGTGTTGCGGGGGTCGGCCTCCTCCAAGGGGAACTTGTCCACAAAGGTGGCCCCGCACTGGTACGGAGGCGGCGGCGGCGGCGGCGGAGGCGGCGGAGGTGGTGGCCCCATGGCTCCCAGCGGCTGCAGCGCGTGGGTGACGGCCGGAGAGTTCAGGAAAGGTGGAGGCGGAGGTGGTGGAGGTGGTGGAGTGAAGCTCTGCGGCGAGGCCACGAAGCCCGGCAGGCTCTGCAGGGCGGCCCCGGCGGGCACCGGGGGGCTGAGCCAGGCCTCCAGCGGCAGGTTGGGGCCCAGGGCGGCCATGGGGGCGGAGGGGGGCGAGCGGCTGAAGGAGAGGATGGGCGAGTCCTGCAGCTTCATGGAGGTCACCTCCAGCTTCTCCTGCCGGCGCCACTTGGCGCGGCGGTTCTGGAACCAGACCTGCCAGAGAGTCGGAGAAGCCTAGAATCGTCACCTTGGAAGAGACCCACCGGATCATCCAGTCCAACCCTTCCCATCGATCTCTAACCCATGTCCCTCAGCACCTCGTCCACCTGCACCTTAAACACCTCCAGGGAAGGGGAATCAACCCCCTCCCTGGGCAGTTCCAGTGCCCAATGACCCTTTCCATGAAGAATTTTTCCTAATGTCCATCCTGAGCCTCCCCTGGTGGAGCCTGAGGTCATTCCCTCTTGTCCTGTCACCTGGGAGAAGAGCCCAGAGCTCCCTCCTCTCCACAACCTCCTCTCAGGGTGTTGGAGAGAGCAGTGAGGTCTCCCCTCAGCCTCCTCTTCTCCAGGAGAAATATATGGGATATGGTGGGAAAGGCTGTGCTGGGCTAATGGGCTCTGGAGCTGGGAACTGGGATGTGCTGGGAAAGGTTCTACTGGGTTAATAGGCTCTGGAGCTGGGATATGCTGGAAAAGGCTGTGCTGGGCTAACGGGCACCAGAGCTGGGAACTGGGATACACTGGGAAAGGCTGTGCTGGGCTAATGGGCACCAGAGCTGGGAACTGGGATACACTGGGAAAGGCTGTGCTGGGCTAATGGGCACCAGAGCTGGGAACTGGGATACACTGGAAAAGGCTGTGCTGGACTAATGGGTTACAGAGATCAGAACTGGGATATGCTGGGAAAGGCTGTGCTGTGATAATGGGCTCTAGAGATGGGAACTGGGATACACTGGGAAAGGCTGTGCTGGACTAATGGGCTACAGAGCTGGGAACTGGGATATGCTGGGAAAGGCTGTGCTGCGATAATGGGCTCCCGGAGCCGGGAATGTGGGGCTAGATGGGGTCAGGGGTTCCCTGAAAATGATAGTAAATAAATTGATGAACTTCTAAAAAAAATTACGATTAGTTAGATGAAACTTAACTCTGCTTTTGAGTTAAAATTATTAATTAGAAATATTCTGAATTTTGCAATAATGCTGGGAGCACCGGAGCTGGGAACACAGGGATGAACTGGGTTGGGATGGATCAAGGGGATCCAAGAGCCGGGAACACGGGGATTCACTGGGCTGGATGAAGGGGATCCAGGAGCAGGGAACGTGGGGATGAACTGGGCTGAGCTGGATCGAGGCGCTGGGAACAGGACGATGTGACAGGAGGGGATGGGTTCGGCTCTTGGGGTCCAAGGGGATCCGGGAGCTGGGAACATGGGGATGAACTGGGCTGGATCAAGGGGATCCAAGAGCCGGGAACGTGAGGATGAACTGGGCTGGATGAAGGGGATCCAGGAGTTGGGAACACGGGGATTCACCAGGATGGTCTGAGCTGGACCAAAGGGATCCAGGAGCTGGGAAGATGGGGATTCACTGGGCTGGATCAAGGGAATCCAGGAGCTGAAAACACAGGGATTCACCAGTCTGATCTGAGCTGGACCAAGGGGATCCAGGAGCTGGGAACATGGGGATTCACTGGGCTGGATCAAGGGAATCCAGGAGCCGGGAAAGCGGGGATGCTCCGGACTGGGATGAGACAGATCAAGGGAATCTAGGAGGAGGAAACATGGGGATTCATGGGGTTGGAGCAAGAGGATCCAAGAGCCGGGAACGTGGGGATTCACCGGGATGGTCTGAGCTGGATCAAGGGGATCTAGGAGAAGGGAACAAGGGGATTCATGGGGTTGGACGAAGGAGATCCAAGAGCCTGGATGGCGGGGATGCTCGGGGCTGGGACGGGATGGGCTGTTGTGGTCCAAGGGGTTCTCGGAACCGCACTCTGCTCGGGGTGGGGGGGGTGTCCCGGCGGTTACCTGGACGCGGACCTCGGGCAGGTTGACCTTGAGGGCCAACTCCTCTCGGCTGTAGACGTCCGGGTAGTGGGACTTCTCGAAGGCCCTTTCCAGCTCGTGCAGCTGGAAGGTGGTGAAGGTGGTTCTGTTCCTGCGGTGCTTCTTCTTGGGGGGCTCCTCCTCGCCTTGTGGGGGATGCGGGGGTCGCGGGGAGGCCCTCGGGGGCTCGGAGGGGCCGTCGGGGCTGAGCCCCCTCTCCCGGGGGAAGCCCAGGATGGCCTCGATGCTGTGGGGGCGAGCGGAGGCCCCCCCGGGGCTGCGGGACGAGAGGGCGAAGGAGCCCTCGGACATGGCCGGAGAGCAGCCTGGAGGGTGCATCGGGACAGGGGATGAGCTGGGGGTGGCAGGGAGGGGGTGGGAGGGAGGAGGGGAGGGGGTGGGTGGGGAGGGGGCAGAGGGAGTGGGATGGAGGGGGAGAGGGTGGGATGGATGAGGAGGGGTTAGAGAGGAGAGGGGAGGGGGTGGGATGGGTGAGGAGGGGGGGAGAGAGGGGCTGGGCTGTCCAGGTTGGTGGGAGAGGAGGTGGGATGGACTGGGATGGGGAGAGAGGGGTCGGGATGCTCGGGGTCCCGGGAGTGGGACCCTGAGGGCAGACTTGGCATCCATGGGATGCCCCCTATGGAGCCTGTGGGATCCCCCCATGGGGACCATGGGATCCCCACTATTGGGCCTGTGGGATGATCCCAACATGGGGCCCGTGATGCCCCCCACGGCCCCGAACCCCCCGTTCGGGGGGTTCGGGGCCGTGGGGGGCATCACGGGCCCCATGTTGGGATCCCACCCAGCTCTCTCCTGCCTCCAACTCTCTCCCTCCCACATCAACTTTCTCCTCCTTTTCCATTTCTCTTGCTTTTTTTCCCCTCCTTCTCCTGGTTGAAGTGAGGAGCGGCTGCAGCCCAAGAGGGAGTTGAGCTGCCAAAGCCAAGGGGCAGACGCCACGGCTGCTCCGGAGGCTCCGAAAAGGTAAGAAGCGACAAGCAACCCCTCTTTCGGCTCATTCCATCCGGAAAGACTCAGCTTTCCCGGAGATCGTTCCCTCCTGAAGGACTCGGTTTTCCCTGAGCTTGTTCTCTCCCCAAGGACTTGGTTTTCCCTGAGCTCATTCCCTCCCGAAGGACTCGGCTATCCCTGAGCTCCTTCCTTCCCAAAGGACTCAGTTTTCCCAGAGCTCTTTCCTTCCCAAAGGACTCAGCTTTCCCTGAGCTCCTTCCTTCCCAATGGTCTCAGTTTTCTCAGAGCTCCTTCCTTCCCGAAGGACTTTATTTTCCCTCAGGTCCTTCCTTCCCAAAGGCCTCAGCTTTCCCTGAGCTCATTCCTTCCAAAGAACTTTATTTTCCCTCAGGTCCTTCCTTCCCGAAGGACTCATCTTTCCCTGAGCTCCTTCCCTCCCGAAGGACTCAGCTTTCCCTGAGCTCCTTCCTTCCCGAAGGACTTTATTTTCCCTCAGGTCCTTCCTTCCCAAAGGACTCAGCTTTCCCTGAGCTCCTTCCCTCCCGAAGGACTCAGCTTTCCCTGAGCTCCTTCCCTCCCGAAGGACTCAGCTTTCCCAGAGCTCCTTCCTTCCCAAAGGACTTTATTTTCTCAGAGCACCTTCCTTCCCAAAAGACTTTCTTTTCCCTGAGCTCCTTCCTTCCCCAACAGGCTCCTCCGGCCTCTCCGGGTGGGAAGAAGCAAGGAAAAGGTGGCAGTGGCTTTTGTGCCGAGCTCCACCAGCGACTCAATCCCTTTGTCGGAGCCTCGGAGGGTCCCCCAAGCACTCAGCCGGAGGCCTTTGTGTCCCTTCCACCTCCATCTGTGTTTCCCCAAAACCTTATTAGGGACGATGAATGAGCTCTGCCATCTCCCTAATTTCTCCTCCTTTGGAGCCGGAGTCGGGGCTCTCGGCAGCTCCGGGAAAACTTGGGAATTGTTTGGTTTGTTTTGGATCATCGAGTCCAATATTCATTGGGAGATTAAATAGTTGGGTTTGGCCTTTGTCTTTCCAAATTTACTCCCCATTCTACCCCTTTTTTTAGGTTTTTTTTGTGATGTATGATTGAAAAAAACCGCTGCTGGGACGATATTTGGAAGCTCACGACCCTCTGGATGAGCAACGAGAGCTCTCGGCTCTTCCTCCTTCCCAGACGGAGGTTCAGGGGGAAGAGTTTGGATCGAACGGTCTGACTGGATGAGCAGGTGGGTCTCTTCCAACCTGGTTGTTCTAGGATTCTATGACCTTCTCTTGTCTTTCTCAATATAATAATTAAATCCTCTGATTGTTCTATGAGTCTATGAGTCTATGATTCGATGGATCCAGCAGCATAAACCACCCCAAACTTCTTGCTTCCTTCCTCATCAAGTCAAGCTGGAAACAGCAAATCCTGATTCGTAACTGAATAATATATAAATAAAAGAAATAATAAAATAAAAGAAATAAATCATAAAATAAAATGACTTTGCTTTTTGTCTCCCCAGAACAATCCTCCGGGTGCAGCTCAACCACCTCCTCCTGTCTCCCCCTCCCCCTGATTCTCTCCTCCTGCTTTTCCCTGCGGAGATTTCCCTCCGAGCGGCCCAGGCCCAGGCCCAGGCCCCGACGCGAGGGTCTGCGATTAACGCAATCCTCCTTGGCTCGGGTTTTTCCAATTAGCCTAATTGAATTGCGATTGCTTAAAAAAGTGGGGGCGGGAGACGTTGATCCTGATGGGATGAGGGCCCTTGAGCCCCAGCGATCCTATTAGCCCCCTAAGAACCCCCAATCCTGGGGAGGAGGACCCTCCCACGTGACCCCTGATGCCCTCAAACTGCTCCTCCAGCTCCCGGACACACGGACAGACGGACACACAGAGCATGTTGGGAGCCTCCGGAGGCTCCAGGCTGTTTAGCACGAGACGTTTGGGGGATAATCTTCCTTCTTTCGACCGGAGAACATCCCACACTTGGGATGGACATGGACACTCTCCCCTGCAGCCCCGAACAGGGGTTTGGAGCCTCATCCATCACCTATTTGGTGATTCCGACTGCGCTTTCATCTCTGGAGCTTTAAACCATGGAAAATCCGACCCTGGAGGAGCTTCTTTAAACCACCAGAGGGTTTAGGCCGATGGACTCAGTGATCCAGTTGGTCTCTTCCAACCTGGTTGTTCTGTGATTCTGTGATTCTATGAGCTTCTCTTGTCTTTCCCATAGAGATAATTCATGAGTCTGTGATTCTATGAGCTTCTCTTGTCTTTCCATAGAGATAATTAATGATTCTGTGATTCTATGAGCTTCTCTTGTCTTTCCCATAGAGATAATTCATGATTCTGTGATTCTATGAGCGTTTCTTGTCTTTTCCATAGAGATAATTCATGATTCTGTGATTCTATGAGCTTCTCTTGTCTTTCCCATAGAGATAATTCATGATTCTGTGATTCTATGAGCTTCTCTTGCCTTTCCCATAGAGATGATTAATGATTCTGTGATTCTATGAGCTTCTCTTGTCTTTCCCATAGAGATAATTCGTGATTCTGTGATTCTATGAGCTTCTCTTGTCTTTCCCATAGAGATGATTAATGATTCTGTGATTCTATGAGCTTCTCTTGCCTTTCCCATATAAGATAATTAAATTCTCAGGTGGAGAAAAAGCCCCGAGAGAGAAATCGGATCAGAAGTCTCGATTTAGGAAGTGTTTTTGAACCTGAGTTAACATTTATGAGCTCCGAGGAATCATAGAACAACCAGGATGGAAGAGACTCACCGGCTCATCGAGTCCAACCGTGAAGCGAGAAGCTGTCCCTCTCCCAGGCAGGGAAGGAAAACCGTGACCCTAAATCCGGAGATTCCATGGCTTCCATCTCCACAGACACGAATCTTGACCCCAAATCCCCGGATTCCATCCCACCCACCCCACAGACACAGGTTTAGGCCTCGGGGAAGCGAAGTTTCTCCTCCAGGTGTAGGTGTTCCCACCTGTCCCCTTCCGGCTGCCTGGTCTACCCCAGTGCTGCTCCCAGGATAAACCCAGAGAGCTCATCCCAGGCCCTCTCATTACCCCAAACCCCGGAATTTGGCACTCGAGCTGCACCCGACGACCGAGAGATTGTGAAATTAGAGCCGCCTGGAGCTCACCCCACGTCCCACATCCCCCAAGCCTTCGCTTCCCCTAATCCCCAACATGGTTCCACGAACGAGCATCTCAATCTGTGGGATTATTCAGGTCAAAACTGTCTTTTTTCCCCCAAGTTTTTTCGTCGCAGAAAATCATGGAGTCGCCATGGAAGAGACCCACCGGCTCATCCACTCCGTTTAACACCGATTTTATTCAAAAACGGTTGAAAGAGGCAGGTTTTTATTAGAAATAAACGTCTGTGTTTCCCAAAAGCCACATTGACCCAGTGCTCACCTATGAGTTACACATCAGAAGCACTTTTGCTAAAAAAACACACATTGAAGAGCTTCCCGACCGCTTCGAAAAAATGGGAGAAGGCACATTTTTTCCCCAATGTCGGCTTTTTCGCAGCCTTTTTTTAAAAAATCTCTGTGGGGAAAAATGTTATGTTAAAAAAAAAAAAAAAAAACCAAACAAGGGTCGGTTCTAATGTTGCACTAAGCAGCACAGAAAGTTTAAGGTTGTTTTTAAGTCTCTCTCTCTCTCTTTTTTTTTTCTAGTGATATTTAATGCCCTAGAGCTACGTCTGCTCCTTCTCCGCCCTCGACCAAGGCCCAGTTTTTCCCCAAAAGCCTCTCTCCAGCCCCACTTCCCACCCCACGGCCTCTCTCCAGCCCCAGTTTTTCCCCCACAGTGTCTCTCCAGCCCCACTTCCCACCCCACGGCCTCTCTCCAGCCCCACTTCCCACCCCACGGCCTCTCTCCAGCCCCAGTTTTTCCCCAAAAGCCTCCCTCCAGCCCCACTTCCCTCCCCACGGCCTCTCTCCAGCCCCACGGCGCCTCCTCTACATGAGGCAGCACTTCTGCTCTGCCGCCTGCTTCATCTCGGTGAAGGTGGCCTGTGCCTTCTCCTTGATGGTGTCCATGTCCATGTTCTGGATGTTCTGCAGCTGCCCCAGGATGGAGTCCTTGTCCTCCTCCTCCACCTGGTCCTCGGCCACCATCTTCCGCAGGTCCTCGGGCAGGTCCACGTCCTCCCCTGCCATCTGGATTTGGTTCTCGTCCAGCTCGCTCTGGAATGGGGGAGAAGACGGAAAAACCGTGAGAGAGTTGGACTCTATGAGTCTCGTCCAACCTGGTGATTCTATGATGATTCTATGATTCTATGATCTGTCTTCATGAGGCTTTGGTAGCATCAAACCCAGAGCTTTCGGCATCACTCTCCAGCTTCAGAGAGTGAATAGAAGCTCTCAGTGTGTTTTCTTTTCCCAACTAAAATATTTATTTCCGCCTCTGAGTGACTTTCGAGAAACGTTTTGTCAGGAATGGACGCGACAAACACTCTGAATACCCAAAAAAAGTTGTCCAGAGATCAAATGTCTGGCGGCCGAAAACATCTTTCCGATGACAAACCCGAGTTGACGACTCCGTTAATAGGATTAGGTTCATTAAGGGGTCGGCTTTCTCCCATAAATCTGCTCCGGGTCGGGCGGAGCTTTAGCTTTTGGGCCACAAAGGGGGCCCCTCACTCAGCCCCAAATTTCACGGGACCGATAGTGGCAATCGTGGCTCTCCCAGCCCCTCGTGGGGCGACCGGGAAGGGTCCTCGTTACCCACAGTCGTTAAGGTGTTATGGTTGGTCTGAGAGGCTGTTTTTGCCGCTGGAATATTCATCCCCTTAGCCGCTAATTAAAATGCTGCTGTTAGGAGGTTTAGACCCACAATCCAATCAACCACTCAAAATCTTGGACTTTTTTTTTTTGTGTGTGTGTGTAATTAATCTTCCTGTAATTAAACAGGCTCTCAGGATGCCTTTTCCTCCTCGTTATCCCTGTGACGAGGACTGGGATCATTCCACGATTCTCTGAGCCTTAATCTCTCTTCTAACCCGAACTATTCCACGATTCTCTGAGCCTTAAGGTCTCTTCTCACCCAAAGTATTCCACGATTCTCTGATCCTTAATCTCTCAGTCATCTCCTGCTTCCCTTGTCCAGCGAGAACGAAGCTGCAGGTGGACTCTGAGAACTTTCCAAGAACTTTCCGAGAGTTTTCAGGCGAAGGGATGAGAGCCTGAGTGCAGGTGGCAGCAGCCAGAAGGACAGAGCCCAACTCTCCAGCCGCATCACCTCATCCCTCCCTCCCTCCCTCCCTTCCCCACCTCCTCCTGCAGCCACTGGAGGGATCTGGGACTCAGAGAATCCCTTCCCAAAGCTCCAGGTTGAGTCCTACAGGTCGAACCAGGGAGGGGGTTGATTCCCTTTCCCTGAAGGTGTTTAAGGTGAGGGCGGATGAGGTGCTGAGGGACATGGGTTAGTGTTTGATGGGAATGGTTGGACTCCACGATCCAGTGCTCTTTGCTGGACTCGCTCCAGAGCCTCAACATCCTTCTCGGGGTGAGAACTGACCCCAGGATTGGAGGTTTGGCCTCCCCAGAGGGAGAAGAACCTCCCTGGCCCTGCTGGCCACACGGTGGCTGCTCCAAGCCAAGATGCCTTTGGCCTTCTTGGCCCCATGGGCACACTGCTGGCTCTTCTTCAACCAACCCTCCCCAGGTCCTTCTCCTCCAGCCACTTTCCTTCTCCCTCGTCTGGAGCTGCTTGTTGTGCCCCAAGTGCAGGATCCGCCCTTTGGGCCTCGTTAGGCCTCATCCCGTTGGTCTCAGCCCATGGATCCAGCCTGGTCAGATCCCTTTGGAGCCTCCAGCAGATCCACACTCCCACTCAGCTCAGTGTCATCTTGCTGAGGGAGCACTCGCTGCCTTCATCCAGCTCAGTGATGAAGACATTGACCAGGGCTGGACCCAGCACTGAGCCCTGGGGACACCACTTGGCCTCCAGCTGGAGTCACCACCATTTCCCAGCACTCTCTGGGCCCTCCAGCCAAGTGGTTTCCCAGCCAGGAGAGCTGTTCGGGTGATGTGGCAGCAGCTGCCGTCCCCAGACCCCGAGGAGGCGAAGTAGCAGCCTTACCTTGGGCAGCCTGTACTTCTCCCTCAGGTGCACCCTCAGGCAGGCTCTCTCTGCCTTCTTCTGGGCGAAGGCAGCGTCTCTCTCCATCCTGGGAAGAGCAGAAAAATCAGAGAGAATCAGAGAACAACCAGGTGGGAAGAGACCCGTCGGATCATCGAGTCTGACCCTTCCCGTCAAACACTAACCCATGTCCCTCAGCTCCTCGTCCACACGTCCCTTAAACACCTCCAGGGAAGGGGAATCAACCCCCTCCCTGGGCAGTTCCAGTGCCCAATGACTCTTTCTGTGAAGAATTTTTCATAATGTTCATTTTGAGCCTCCCCTGGTGGAGCTTGAGGCCGTTCCCTGTCGTCCTGTCCCTTGGGAGAAGAGCCCAGAGCTCCCTCCTCTCCACAACCTCCTCTCAGGGAGTTGGGAGAGAGCAACGAGGCCTCCCCTCAGCCTCCTGCCCTGCGGCAGCTCCAGGTGACCCTCCAGGAGGATTCCTGCTCCCTTCCTCAGGGCTTTTCAGCCCCAACAGCAGAAAACATAAAAATAATTCTTTTCCCAAGCGTAATAATTCTTTTCCTGAGCGTTTTCCCCATCCCGAGGAATCCTCGTCCACTCCGCAGCCCCAGGAAAGCCTCTCCCTGCGTGATTTTCCCTCTAAACACCAAATTTTCTCTATTTTATTCCAGCTCGAACGCTGCCCTGTCCCTAAATAGAGACCCAGAGCCCTCGGATTCCATCAGTCATTAACCTTTCACCTCTAATCATCTTTACAGGCAGGATTTGCACGAGGGTTACGCAATCGTCCCTCCCGGGAACAGATGCGGCCGAGAGCTGGAAGTTAATTGTTTTATTCGTAATTATTTGCCACTCGGACGCTTTTATTTCTGTTTGCGCATCGTTCGGACTCCATGTTCACCCCTTTATGTTATGTGGTTCGATGTTGAGACTCAGCGAGAGGCGAAGGATTTAATTGCTCATAATAAAGTTGAGGTTTAAGGGGTTGAGAGGTTTATGCTTTATGGTGGTAGAAAAAGAAAGGAAAATGTGGCTACGAATGAGATCGAGGAGGACAACCCAGTTTAGAACGAACTCCTGCTCTGCAGTTGGTGCCCACGGAAAACCCTGGTGGGGGAGGAAGGTCTGTTGGGAAGGATCCCCTGAAAATCGAGGTGTGTGGAGAGCAGGGAGAGAATTGCAGGAGGAGGAGGAGGAGGGAGAGAGGGAAGAGAAAATTTTAACATTTCTACTCAGTGAGTTTTTATTTCAGTCTCTCTAGCGAAGGTTCAGCTTCAAAAAAAAAAAAGGGAAGAAGAGTGAGGGTTGGGCCGAGAAGGGGAAGAGATACTCACTTCTCCTCCACCATTTGCTTTTGGTACTCCTCGTACTCCTCTCGGGTCATCCCGGCGGCGGCCGCTGGGTCGGACGGAGCACTCTCCTCTTTGCTCTCCTCCCCTCCTCCTCCCAGGCCCAGGTTCTTCACCTGGTTGCTCAACATGCTTTTCATCAAAAAGGCCATTTTCTCCCTTTTTTTTTGTGTAAAAAAAGAGCTACGAGGACGACCGGGAAGCCGAACCGGACCCCGAGAAGAGGTCCTATGGGCGCATCAGCTCACCCAAGGGCACCGGGAGAGAGAGGCGGCGACGCCAGAGCCCGTTTGTCAGCCATAATCTGGATTAAAGAGCCGACTCCTTAATATCCAGAGGCAGATGGTTCAGATTACCCCCCAAAAAAAATCATTAGATGCAGCTCCCTACTTGCTGTATTAATACCTTAAGCTAATTGTGCTCACGCACACGTGTGTGGGAGAGGGTGTGCGGCGGCCGTTTGGCTCCCAACTCACTTTCACAGGGAAGGGAAACCTTCCCGGGGGATGAGACGGAGCTGGACGGGAGACCTGGATGGCTCCAGGGTCAAACCACGACCAACCTGGCGCCTGCTGAGTGGAAATCCCACAAAAAAAAAAAAAACCCCAACAAATCGATTTACACTGGAGAGAAAGCACCACGAGGGATTTTTCTCACCCGCTTGCACGTGGAGAGTTTGTCCTGTGGATGAATGAGAAGTTACTGCTCTTAATATTTTTTTTTTCCCACAAAAAGGAGACCTGAGTGTGATCCCGTGTGTGATTTCAGGGTCTGTTTGTGTTTGAGGCTCAGGCCTCACCCGGCTCGGCTCAGTTCCCAACCTGGAGTGGGAAAGGAAACCCTCCAGTGCTCGAAATTCGGTGAATTTGGGGGTTTGGAGCATTCATTGGCCTTGATGGGTTTGATTTTCTAAATGGTTCTCCCGACTCTCCTCATTTCAGAGAGAGAGAGAGAGGGGAGGATTGCGCTTTGCCTGACGCCTTAATCGGCATTAGAGCCTTTCTAATTAAAGCAGACCCCGTTACGATTCCAAAAAAATCAGGCAGTAATCCCGGATTATTAGTGATTAAAGGAGAAACTCCGCTTCGCTTTTGGAAGCAGAGTTGCTCACAAGCACGAGCTCCAACCCACAAGCTCCACGGAGCTTCTCCTCAAGTCCTTCTCGCTCCCCAGACGGGACTTTTGGAAACCCCCACAGGGTCCTCGAGGGAGGTGGGAGACGCAGGAAAAAGAAGGGAAAAAAACTTACGAAAAATATGCAACTTTATTCAAATAACATTATAGCTCCAACTGACATTAGTGCGAAAGACGGAAGTGGCAACTGTTTGAATTGAAAAGGATTTTTAAGGAGATATAGGGCAGGTTTCCAGGTGATTTATAAACCCGACTGTGAATTTTTTCGACATTTAGATCGTTGTGGTTCTCTTGTCGCTGCCGCTTCTTCCTGATCATCCACGATTCCAACATGACAATCATTCCAAGAGGTCTCAGACGATGCCCTCGGAGCTGGGAGAAGCTTCCGGCAGCCAGAGTCCGAATTTTTAAGTCCGAAGGTCGCTTCGAAGCCACCGAGGAGGGAATGGGAGCGGAGAAACCATCACAGGGAGCGAGAGAAGCTCCGAGGAGAGACACGATGGAGATGAAGACGCTTTAGAGCTCCCGAGACGGTTTTCCCGTCGCACACGGGACACGTGTCGGGAATCTGAGCAGCTGGAGAGGTTAAACCAGCCCCAGGCTTCTCTTCCGAGAGGAGCAGGGGCTGCTCCGGCTTGAAAGAGAAGTCAGGGCTGGATAAATTCACAGTAACAACAAAAAAACCCCACAGGCAGCCTCTGATTGGGGCTGTTCCTGTGATCCCAGAAGGTGTTAGAAGCCAACCTGTCGATATCCGGAGCCTACGGAGCTCGGAAGGGCTTGTGGGTGGAAGGAACAACACTGAACACATTCAAAACAATGAGAAAAAACACCAAGTTTAGTCCGAAGAGTCGCTGGTTCGAACAGCTTCGACTCAAGGCACCTGGAAGGGAGTTGCTGGTGTGGGGAAGAACCACAGGGATGGATTCCCAAGGGTTATTCCGCAAATCTTTTCCCATTGATTCGCCCCCTTCGGCCGACAAGAGCGGCTGAAGCGGCAGCTTGGCCGACGAGCACAGCAAAATCTCCTTGATTTTAGGAATTTTAGGAGCTTTAGGAGCCAGGCCCTCAAGCCACAGGACTCCGAGTCCTCCAGGGACGGGACGAGGCGCACGGAATCCTCGTTCCGCTGGGTTCAGACTCCTTTTTTTTAATATAATAACAGAAATTGCATAGGTCGATCGTTTGGCTGAACCCACAGGCACCAAGCGTCCCTCACGGCAGCAAATGTGGCCACAGACTAGATTCTGCACATCCTAATGAACCGATTTAATTATTAAAAGGGAAATGTCGGATCGGAGAGGATTCAAAACACCCCAAAGCCCCTTTTTCTAGCTCCACACACAAACAACTCGAGGATAGGGTCACCCTGAGCTGGCAAACAGAGCAAAATTAGTCCATTTTGGTTCCTAAAGTAGTTTTAAACCTATGAAAAGAAACCACTCCCACAAGAGGCTTGAAGAAACGACTTTATCGCGTTGCCTAAACCCAAAACGAGGGTCAGAATCGGCCTTTTCTGTGCTCCTGGGGCAGCTTTTCAGGTCAAAAAGGGAAAAGTAAATATTGAAAAGTGGTTCGACCTGTGATTTCATCAATCAAATTAAAAATTGTTAAATCTGAGCAGTAAAGAAATGAAATGTTTCTAACCGACGGGAATGGTTGGAGGTGGTTTTTTGTTTGCTTTGCTCGCTCTGGGGGTTGTTTAATCGGCAACGAACCAACCCCCAGGCCTGAGGATTTCAATCCCTTCCTCTGGAATCAGAACCAAAACGAAGAACGTGGCATTCGCCACTCGGGATGGAGGAGAAAACGAGCGGAAAACACTGATCGGGAGAAGCCTGAGGCCTCCCCCAGAGCCAGGATCTGCTCTGCTGCTCCTCCCGTCCCTCGTTAACAAATTGAGAGTTTAAAATTCAAACAATTTACGAGGCTGAACTGGATCGAACGCTGAGATTTCTCTCGTTTCCACTTGGATCATCAGAAGAACTTCTTGGCTGCCGCTTCTTGGTGACTCCTGGAAAGAAAAAAAATGACAAGAAAATTCGTTAAGTGCTTAAGAGGACGAAGCCAGCTAACGGCTTCAAAAAAATACTTCATTTATTTATTAAACGATTCCTCATCAGCCGAGACTTCAGGGAAATCGAGTTGAACTCACACCACAAACACGGTTTTGTTTACAGAGATAAAAAAATGTCGCTGTCGGGATGTGTTTTGCAGCACAGAAGGAAATAATCCTGTGCGAGAGCCACAAACCGTGAAAAAAACCCTCAGAAACTGATTTAAAACTGATTTAAAGGATTTTTAAAACACCTGAAACTTTTTCGAAAGGTTCTCAGGAGCAGGAAGATCGTGATGGGACAGGAAAGAGGGAATGGAGGAGGTGAGGAGTTTACTACAAGTGGGATTTTCTTCCCGAGTTGCTTGAGCGAGAACTGGACTCACTTGTACATGACGTAAGCGACAAACACAATGGTTTGCACCACGATGAAGGCCACAAAGTGCATGGTGATTAAGCAGGAGGGGAATGGAGGCAGCTCTGGACACTTCTTCTCACCAGGTGGCTGGAAAAAAAAAGGAAAAAAACCCAATATTTGAGGCAAAGGGAAAGGAGAAGCGACTGGTTTGTGAACAGAACAAGTCTCAGATAAACTGATACTTGTTAATCTGAGGGTTAAGGGGGAAAGAATGAGTCTCAGATAAACTGATACACATTAATCTGAGAAAATTTGAGAAAATCTGAGGGAAAAAACAAGCCTCAGATAAACTGATTCGTGTTAATTTGAGGGTTAAGGGGAAAGAATCAATCTCAGATAAACTGATAAACATTAATTTGAGAAAATCTGAGGGAAAGAACGAGTCTCGGATGAACTGATACTCATTAATTTGAGGGTTAAGGGGAAAGAATAAGTCTCAGATAATCTGATACACGTTAACCTGAGAAAATTTGAGACAATCTGAGGGAAAGAATCACTCTCAGATACTCTGATTCATGTTAATTTGAGGGTTAAGGGGAAAGAATCACTCTCAGATAAACTGATAAACATTAATTTGAGAAAATTTGAGGGAAAGAACGAGTCTCGGATGAACTGATACTTGTTAATTTGAGGGTTAAGGGGAAAGAATGAGTCTCAGATAAACTGATACACATTAATCTGAGAAAATATGAGAAAATCTGAGGGAAAGAACAAGTCTCAGATAAACTAATTCATGTTATTCTGAGGGTTAAAGGGAAAGAATGAGCCTCAGATGAACTGATACACATTAAAATGAGAAAAATTGAGAAAATCTGAGGGAAAAAACAAGTCTCAGATACTCTGATTCACGTTAATCTGAGGGTTAAGGGGAAAGAATAGAGTCTCAGATAAACTGATACTCGTTAATTTGAGAAAATTTGAGGGAAAGAACGAGTTTCGGATGAACTGATTCATATTAATTTGAGGGTTAAGGGGAAAGAACAAGTCTCAGATAAACTGATTCATATTAATATGAGGGTTAAGGGGAAAGAACAACTCTCAGATAAACTGATACTCGTTAATTTGAGGGTTAAGGGGAAAGAATGAGTCTCAGATAATCTGATACACGTTAATCCGAGAAAATTTGAGAAAATCTGAGGGAAAGAACAAGTCTCAGATAAACTAATTCATGTTATTCTGAGGGTTAAAGGGAAAGAATGAGCCTCAGATGAACTGATACACATTAAAATGAGAAAAATTGAGAAAATCTGAGGGAAAAAACAAGTCTCAGATACTCTGATTCACGTTAATCTGAGGGTTAAGGGGAAAGAATGAGTCTCAGATAAACTGATACACATTAATCTGAGAAAATTTGAGAAAATCTGAGGGAAAGAACAAGTCTCAGATAATCTGGTTCATGTTAATTTGAGGGTTAAGGGGAATTAATCAGTCTCAGATAAACTGATACATACTAATTTGAGGTTTAGAGGGAAAGAACAACTCTCAGATAAACTGATACTCGATAATTTGAGGGTTAAGGGGAAAGAATGAGTCTCAGATAAACTGATACTTGTTAATTTGAGGGTTAAAGGGGAAACTGAGTCTCAGATGAACTGATTCATGTTAATTTGAGGGTTAGAGGAAAAGAATGATTCTCAGGTAATCTGATATTCGCTAATTTGAGAAAATTTGAGGGAAAGAACGAGTCTCAGATAAACTGATTCATGTTAATCTCAGAAAATCTGAGGGAAACAACGTCTCAGATAAACTCATACTCGTTAATTTGAGAGTTAAAGGTGAAAATGAGTCTCAGATAAACTGATACTCGATAATTTGAGGGTTAAGGGGAAAGAATGAGTCTCAGATAAACTGATACACATTAATTTGAGGTTTAGAGGGAAAGAACAACTCTCAGATAAACTGATACTTGTTAATCTGAGGGTTAAGGGAAAAATGATTCTCAGATGAAGCGATACTCGTTAATTTGAGGGTTAATCGAGTGTCACGGCCCCACGAATTACCGTGTTGCGCTGCACAAGGTGCTCAAGGTCCCTCTTGAGGAGGTGGAGGTGCTCTTTGAGGTCGTTGAAGTGCTGGGCGGCCTCGTAGGCACTGGCGGCCGAGCCCGAGGGCTGAGCTGCTGCCGTCACCTTCAGCGCATCACCCAGGGAGGTCCTGAAAAGGCAGCAAGGCAGAGGCTTCAAACACCCGACAGCTTCACTACTGACACCACTTTTTCCCTCTAGTCCCTTTAATAAAACACTCAAAAAGCAGGAAAAATTTTTTCCAGCTTCTGAGACCTATCGGGAAGTTGGTTTTTATTCAAACTGTGATTTTTTTAACATGCTGGAAACCAACACCTGAAAAATTCTCCCTAAGGAGAGAACAAGGATCTACAGAGGGTTGGATCCACGTTCTAAGGATCTACAGAGGGTTGGATCCATGGCTTGAGGTTCCAGAGGGACCTGGACAGGTTGGATCCACGTTCTAAGGATCTACAGAGGGTTGGATCCAGGGCTTGAGGGTCTAGAGGGACCTAGACAGGTTGGATCCATGAGCTTGCCAAACGTCAGCTTTTCCCCTAAGAGTTTCATCCCAAGATATTCTGGAAATATCTGGGAGATATTCAGCTCCAGGATAAGCAGAATTTAATACAATCTCGGAAGAAACCCCAAAGCCGGTTGGGAACAAAGAAACAAAGGCAGACACAGAAGAAAGAAAGAAAAAACAAAGAAGAGGCTTTAGGGATAAGGAAAGATTTAGCTACAACCTCATTTGGTGATTTATCATATACCAGGAACTCATTTCATCGTCACTCAACATGGCCCTGGTGGGAATTCATCTTGCGGCGACGGCAAATCAAATTAAAATCCCTAAAAAGCGCAGGTTCCACGACTAATTTTGTTGGGAGTGAAGCAGCCGACGAGGGAGGAAAAGGGCTTTAACCTCTAATCAATATGTTTATATAATTTTCCCCCTGACGAGATGTCTCTTTTCAGCTGCAAAGAGGATTAATCCTCGGCTGAAATATTTATCATGTGAATAATCTTTTTCCCTTTAACAACAAATAATAATCACCGTGTTCGTCTTGGGATTTCTTTTTCATTTACTTAAAACTTTATATTCCGCTGGGATGAGAGTTTATTGCGATGCCTTCAAGGGGTGGAAGGGACGGGGAGGCCGGGGAAGCCTGACCCGGCGGGAGGAGGGGCTGGAAATCCATTGGTTTGAGGTGAAGCAGCTACGAGGAAGCTCGGGGAAGGGATATCTCCAGGGAAACTGCGGCTGCTCCATCCCTGGAGGCGTTCGAGGCCTCAAATGGGCCTCGGGGAGCCTGATCCAGCAGGAACAGAGAATCACCAGGTTGGAAGGTTGGAAGAAACCGACCGGATCATCGAGTCCAACCCCCTTTTTTGTTTTTTTAACATGGACTGAAGTTCTAGAGGGACCTGGACAGGTTGGATCCATGGGTTGAGGTTCCAGAGGGACCTGGACAGGTTGGATCCATGTTCTAAGGATCTACAGAGGGTTAGATCCAGGGCTTGAGGGTCTAGAGGGACCTGGACAGGTTGGATCATGGGCTGAGGTTCTATAGAGGTGGGTCTCTTCCAACCTGGTTGTTCTATGATTCTACGATTGACGTGGATCCTTCCCCCATCCCCAGCACAACAACCTCTCTTAAATCAACACAAAAATTAATTTACAGTCACTCCAAACAATGATCATTCCTATTGTCAGAACACACGAGATTCTCCTGTAATCAGACGATTAAGGAATCGACAAATCTTGGCAAGAAAATTACTTTTGGCCTAAGTCCTTTTCCTCTGGGCAACGAAAAGCAGGTTGTTTGTCTGTTGTTTTTGTTTTTTTTTTTTTTTGTTTTGTTTTGTTTTTCCCCATAAACATTTCTTTAATCTAAGAAAAACGTTTAAGACGATGTTACACAAGCTGGGACCTAATAAGCAGCGACTGGGGAGGGCAGAGGGGCCAACCCTAACGAGAAAATCTAATTTGCCGTCGAGGTAGAAAGATTTGTCAAGAATATTAACACAAGAGCTTTCGGGGAAGAACGAGGGGAGGGAGGGGAAAAGCTCTAATCTTCACAAAAGTGACCTACTTAGATAAATCGCAGGAGCTGCCCCTCAACCCGTGCGGAAAACGCTGGAAAACCAGCTGCAGGAATCTGTTTTCTCCTTTTTTAATAAATAATCACGATAGTGTTTATGCTCACGTGTGTTACCGAGGCCCCAAAACTGATTTCTGTGACGTGACAGCTTGTGACGTGACAGAAATTGCTTATTTTTAGGAGTAACTGTTGAAATGGAACTTGAACTAGAATAGAAAATAGAAATAGAACTTCATGATAAAAAGAAAAAGGGGGAGTGGCCACCTCAGGGGCACAAACTGAACTTATTATTGAAATTAAACGTGTGCAGAGTTGTTGTTAAGGAATTGACACAGAAATTCCTCAAGGTTCTTCTACCAAGATAATAAATAAGATGGAAAAAGGTGAAAAAATGACCTCAAATTCAAAGCTTTGATTTGCAGAAAGCTTTTACCTGATGTCGTTGACTTGTCGAAGGACCTCGGCTTGAGTCTTCACCACCGTCTCCATCTCCTGGTGGGGAACCTGGTGGAGAGAAGCAAGATCAATCCATCTCGGGAGAAGGGAACGGGCTGCACCACTGGAATCGGGCTCAGGTGTTTCTTTACCTGTTCCGGTTGCTCCGGTGAGCCGGTTGCCCTCTTGGTGATCTCGTCGGTGATGGCCGAGACGTATCTCCTCTGCTCGTCCAGGATCATGTCCAGCTGCCGGTTCAGCTGCTTGATTTCCAGGTGGATGCGATTCTGCCCCTCGAAGATTTGCCTCCGTTCCCGATCGCCGACGGTTTCAAATGGATCATCGGCTGAGAAGAAGAAAAGAAAAAAAAAAAAGAAAAAAAAAGCACAGGTAGCTCTTAGAGACACACGAGCTCCTCCTCCGAAGGTTCATCCACGTCATGGAGGCCGAAAGAATAAAGGTTTTGCCACAAAGTTCCAGGCCTGGAAACATTCCCGATGATAAAAGCGTCCAAAGAACTCACCTGGCTGTCCTTGCACGTCAGGATGCTCCTTCTGGTACTCTTCTTTCTTCTTATCCAGCTCTTGCTGGAAGTGTTCGAACTGTTCCTGGTACTTCTCTTTATCCTTCTGAGGAATTTCCGCGTCAGGTGGTGGCTTTGAAGGAGTAAAGAAAAGAAGCTTTTATCCTGTTTTCCATGAGGCTGCTCAGATTTGAAGATCCAAACATGAGTAGAAGACATGAACATGTTCACTCTGTGATTCTAAGATTCCAGATTTCTTAGATTCCTCCTACGATTCCCTCAGGTTCTCCCTTCAGATTCCCCTCTAGATTCTCCCTTTAGATTCCCTCAGATTCCCCTTTTAGATTCCCTCAGATTCCCCTTTTAGATTCCCTCAAAATTCTCCCTTTAGATTCCCTCAAAATTCTCCCTTTAGTTTTCCTTAAGATTCCCTCAGATTCCCCTTTTAGATTCCCTTAAAATTCTCCCTTTAGATTCCCTCAGGTTCTCCCTTTAGATTGCCTCAGATTCCCCTTTTAGATTCCCTTAAGATTCTCCCTTTAGATTCCCTCAGATTCCCCTTTTAGATTCCCTTAAGATTCTCCCTTTAGATTCCCTCAAGATTCTCCCTTTAGATTCCCTCAAGATTCCCCTTTTAGATTCCCTTAAGATTTTCCTTTTAGATTCCCTTAAGATTCCGCTTTTAGATTCCCTCAGGTTCTCCCTTTTAGATTGCCTCAGATTCCCCTTTTAGATTCCCTCAAGATTCCCCCTTCAGATTCCCCCTTCAGATTCCCTCAAGATTCCCCCTTCAGATTCCCTCAAGATTCCCCTTTTAGATTCCCTCAAGATTCCCCTTTTAGATTCCCTCAAGATTCCCCTTTTAGATTCCCTCAAGATTCCCCTTTTAGATTCCCTCAGATTCTCCCTTTAGATTCCCTCAGATTCTCCCTTTAGATTCCCTCAAGATTCTCCCTTTAGATTCCCTCAGGTTCTCCCTTCAGATTCCCTCAAGATTCTCCCTTTAGATTCCCTCAGGTTCTCCCTTTAGATTCCCTCAGATTCCCCTTTTAGATTCCCCTTTTAGATTCCCTCAAGATTCTCCCTTTAGATTCCCTCAGATTCCCTCAAGATTCCCCCTTCAGATTCCCTCAAGATTCCCCTTTTAGATTCCCTCAGATTCTCCCTTTAGATTCCCTCAAGATTCTCCCTTTAGATTCCCTCAAGATTCTCCCTTTAGATTCCCTCAGGTTCTCCCTTTAGATTCCCTCAGGTTCTCCCTTTAGATTCCCTCAGGTTCTCCCTTTAGATTCCCTCAGGTTCTCCCTTTAGATTCCCTCAGGTTCTCCCTTTAGATTCCCTCAGGTTCTCCCTTTAGATTCCCTCAGGTTCTCCCTTTAGATTCCCTCAGGTTCTCCCTTTAGATTCCCTCAGGTTCTCCCTTTAGATTCCCTCAGGTTCTCCCTTTAGATTCCCTCAGGTTCTCCCTTTAGATTCCCTCAGGTTCTCCCTTTAGATTCCCTCAGGTTCTCCCTTTAGATTCCCTCAGGTTCTCCCTTTAGATTCCCTCAAGATTCCCCTTTTAGATTCCCTCAAGATTCCCCTTTTAGATTCCCTCAAGATTCCCCTTTTAGATTCCCTCAAGATTCCCCTTTTAGATTCCCTCAAGATTCCCCTTTTAGATTCCCTCAAGATTCCCCTTTTAGATTCCCTCAAGATTCTCCCTTTAGATTCCCTCAAGATTCTCCTCTTAGACTCTCCTTTTAGACTCTCAGATTCCCTTTTTAAATTCCCTTTTTAAATTCCCTTATTCCCTTTTTGAGACTCTCCCTTTAGATTCCTTCTACGATTCTTTTAGCTTCTATGATTCCAAGTGGAAGTGTAAAGCAGCCATTTTGTACACTAAGGGCAGAACACCAGGGTTTTTGCTAACTCGGTGCCGATTCGAGAACTCTGGTCCCGAAAACGTTAAAATATTAATGAAGTATGAGATGATTAATCTTTTCCTAGAGGCGACGGCGCAGCCACCATCACCTGGTGCTGCAGGTAAAGCGCACACACAATCATTTATTTCACTAATTGATAACGAAGATCCTTACTGCTTCCTTCCCGGGCTCCGTCAGCTGGAAGGTCAGGAAGGAGAGGACGTCGTGGTCGTCTGTTTTCAACACACAAACCCAAAACACTGTGTTAATCGCTCCTGCAGCTCGTTACAAACCCTCGTTACCCCAAAGCCAAAGGGTCTCGGGCTGCACTGTCCCCCCAGAGCCCTCCCGGAGGGGAATATAAAACCACACGAGCTCTTTGCGAGGAGAAAGTCCTGCTCCAGGCAGGCCTAATCATCAGTAATTTGGAGAGGGTTCGTTAAATCGTGGTGGTTAAACACTGATATCGTGGATCAATGCAAATTCCCTCGATTTCTAACGTTCGGTACCTGCCAGTCCCCCCGTGGCAGCCGATATCCCGAAATATCCCTGTGGTGGCAACACCATCTCCTCCACTTTGGCACAGAACTCGTAGTCCTCCTTGTCCGGAGTGAAGCCGTTGTTAATTAACACCTAAATGAGAAAGGTGATGGTGCCACGTAAACCTTCTCGCGTGCGAAGTGCTTTATCGGTTAAGCAAATACGACTTATCGGGTAATTTCAGACGTCGATGCCAGAAATGAAAACCTAATGGGTTGGGGTTTTTAATTTTTTTTTTAAAGAGAAAACACACAAGTTTTTTTTTATTCTGAATAGGAAAAAAAAGACCTGGCTCAGCAGGATGAGGTAGAAAAGGCCTCCCTGACTGATCTTTGGTTGGACTCGACGATCCGGTGAGTCCGATTTTATGATTCTATGATCTTTGGCTCAAGCTAAGCCCAGAGAGGACACATTTCCCAAGGTCAGCAACATCGTTTAGGCTGCAGCTCTTCTAGGGACTTCTTCAGGGACCAGGCGAGGTCAAAAGGAGCAGCCTTGGAGCCTGAAATTCGATTTTAATCCCAGAATAACAAAGAGTTTTTCCCGTTACAACACGGTACAAGGTCCAGGCTCCTCCATGTTTACCTTTGGGGAAACATTTACCACCAAATGCGCTTCAAGAATATGGGAATTAACGCAGAAGGTTTGGGTTTTCAAACAGTGAGAGTAAACTCGGGCTTCGAAAGCTGAGAAACGAGAGTTTCTGCTGCTGCAGAGTACTTACAGTCAGTGTTTTCTGGTAGTAGGTGATCCTGGCTCGGACAGGGTAGGGTTTGTTCCGGAAGTCCCTCTGACAGGAGGCCAGAGTCTGTGTGGAACCATCGCTAGGAAAGAGAAGGTGTCAAACCTTAAACACCTACAAGTCACCTGCTTCTGCTCCGTGAAGAGAAAAGAATCTTTTCCAAAAGAATCTTTTCCAAAAGAATCTTTTCCAAAAGAATCTTTTCCAAAAGAATCTTTTCCAAAAGAATCTTTTCCAAAAGAATCTTTTCACGAACAGAAACGCTCGAAGGGAAAAAGAAGTAACGAAGTTCGATGTGAAACTTTTATATTTCTCAGAGCTTCACACACTCGAAATCAAACGTTCATCGTTAACACAGAAAAGAAACTTACTTCTGGTGGTCGTAGATTTGTTCCCCGTTGTTGCCGACGATGAGCACTGCAGGATTGTTTTTCTAGGAAAAAAGAATAAAAGAAATGGTTTAATTTGAAGCAGAACACAAGGAACGTGGCTAACATCTTCATCACGGTCACTAGGGAAGCCTGAGGGGCTGTGAGGCAGAGACTGAGCCCACGCAACACACACTTGTTTATTTAAATATTTTGAGGATGAGAATGAGCTAAAACGGTTGGACTCGATGATCCTGTGGGTCTCTTCCAACCTATTCTATGAGTCTAAAATGACACCAGAGCTGCTTCCAGGAATTTACAAAGCGAATTCCAACAGCACAAGAGTGGATTTCCCTTCCCCTGCAAGACCTCAATTTATTTTCTCCTAGAGAGAGTCAGGTTTGCCTGGGACAGAGTCGAGTTTGTTCACAGCAGCTCGTATGAGGATCCGGTTCGGATCTGTGACGAGAAGGGTGGTTTGGGTCGGATATCGGGAGGAATTCCCTCGCTGGAGGGGCTGACAAGTCATTAAAAACAGCCCCAAACGCTCCCGGATTTAGGACACGTCAGAGCGATACCAGCACCACCGAGACTGATGTGACCACAAGTGGCCACATCATCACTTCCTAAGAAAGAGTTTCAGATGCCGCCATCGTCAGCGCCTCAGTGCTAACGAACCTCACGGCATCTCCAGGCAGGTAAAACCCACCAGGTAGAGAAAGAAAAGATCTACAAATCCTTAAGGAGCTGAACAACAGCCCAATTCTCTGTCTTGTCCCTGAAGAGCAGGAACTTGAGTGTCACCTTCAGCCTTTTGACTTTTATAGAAGCTGAAGCTTTTTTTATTTTTTTATGAAGTTTTTTTTTTTTTTTAATAAAAGCTGAAGTATCGAGGTTGAGCTGCAGGGAAAAAACTTCCAGGTCTAACAACCATCACATGTTCTGCTTTATCTCTCATGCTTAAAAAAAAAATCACCTGGAAAAAAATCTATCAGTGAAGAAAGGAAAGCAGGACAACCACCTCCTTTGTCTCTCTCACAATAGAGACACAGGCAGGGAATTGATTCCTAATCTTTGCTCGAAGAGTTTGCTTCCCACTGACCTTCCCGTCGTTGTCAAAGGAGTCGAAGAAGATTCCGACACCGTTCCATTTATCCGTCGCTCCGAAGACAGGACCCTCCATGCCCTGTTCTTCCGTGAACCAGATGGCCTAGAGCAGAAAGGGAGAGACGTGAGTCACAATTCGCTATTTAAAACTCAACCTGTTTGGTTTTGGGGCCATCAAGCTCTTCCTACCAGCCCATCGGCGCCAATGCGGCCTCGTCCGGTGACGCGGAAGGTCACCTCGACTTCCCAGTGCTCAAATATTGACTTGTTTTTCGTCCACACGGAGCCCTTCTGGCTTTTCAAAGAGGTGGTGATGCGGATCTGATCCGCGCTGGGGATGACGTCTGGGAAAGGAGAGGAAGCAGCACGGGACAGAAATTAGAAGGTGACTACAGACACTCCATCAAACTGTCTTTGTTTTGGTGATTAGCAGCTTAAAAAAAAACCAACTCATCTACACACGCTTCCCTTCACAACCTCAAAGAGTCAGAAATCTACCACTCGTCAGTTTATCAACACAAACTAAACAGAAGCTTGACAGCCAGAGCTCGGCAGAGAAACTCCCCCAAGCACAACAAATATCAAACTGCTTCTCCTGGCAGCAGGATCTGTGGCCTGGCAGTGACAGGACACATCATCGTCCCCTCAGCTCCACACCTTGCAGCTCCAGCTGCCTCTTAACCCCCCCAGTTTGACCTTTCTTGCCCCTTCAGGCTTACCCCAAGCCCCTTCAAGCTCCCCCTTGCCCCCAAGCCCTCTCCTTGCCCCCCAAGCCCACCTTTCTCACCCCCTTAGGCTCCCCCTCATCCCTCACACTCCTCCTTGCCCCATCAGGCTCCCCCTTGCCCCCTTTCAGGCTCCCCCCTTGCCCCCCAGTTCGCCCACTCTCACCCCCTCAGGCTCCCCCTTCGCCCCCATCTCACCCATTCTTGCCCCCTCAGTCTCCCCCTCGCCCCCCCCCTCCCCTTCTCAGGCCTCCCGTCCCCTCCAGGCCCCCCCCCCATCCCCGCACTCACTGCCCGTGTGGACCCAGAAGGGGACGCTGCCGTCCGCCTGCACCAGGTGCGGCCCCTTGAAGCTGTACTTGTACTCGAAGCGCCGGTGAGGCGGCGCCGGGGCCGAATCCGAGCCCGGTCCGTCGGTCGCGGCCATCGCCGCCGCCACCAGCGCCAGCACCGCCACCGCCGCCGCCATCTTGCCCCGCGCCGCGGCCAACAGGGCGCAGCGCCATTGGCCGGCCGGCGAGGAGGGGGCGGGGCCACGGGAGGGGAGGGCCAATGGGAGGGGAGAGAGGTGGGGGAGCAGGAGCCAATGGGAGCGGGAGAGGGGCGGGGCGGGGAGAGGGGGCGGCCAATGGGCGGGGAGAGGGGGAGGGACGATGGGTGAGAAAGTGGGCGTGGCTACAGTATGACACAGTGGTCCGTGGGTTGGACGGGTGGGCGTGGCTAGGGTCGAGTGGGCGTGGCTACAGCCTAACACAGCGTGACAATGGGTTAAGCGAGTGGGCGTGGCTAGGGCTGAGTGGGCGGGGCCACAGTATAACACAGTATACAGTGGGCTGAATGAGTGGGCGTGGCTAGGGCTGAGTGGGCGGGGCTGAGAGCCCGCCAGGGGCTGTGAGGGGAGAGCTGAGGGGGACACTGTGAGGGGAGAGCTGTGAGCTGTGAGCCTTGAGCCCCTTCCAACCTCTCCCTGAAGGCCTCCAGGGCAGGAGCAGCCACAGCATCCCTGGGAAACCCATCCCAGGGCTTCCCCACCCTCCCTGTGCACAAATCCCTCCTTATGGTCCAGTCTAAATCTAGTTGGAACAGGTCACAGGACTCTAGCAGATCAAGTCCTAAATAGTCATTTCTTTTCTTTCTCCTCTTCCTACATCAAATAAGGTGATGCTCCCGCAGCCTGTGGCTTGCGTGTCCTTCCCTGAGCTTCGGTTGGGTCCTAACAGGCTCCTTAAAACCCCAGAGGGAAGAATTCTTAGGATAAACAACAGCCAAAATGTACTTCACAGAATCACAGAACCACCAGGTTGCAAGAGACCCATCGGATCACCGAGTCCAACCATTCCTATCAAACTTCTTCACGTTAATTACAGGATTAACCTACTTGTTGGGGACGGAAAGCTCCCAACAGCTTTCCAGCAGCAATACTAGAAATAAACATTGAAAAAAATCACTGTGGATCTGAGCACAATTCCACTAAAATCCATGGAATTGTGCTGTCGACTTGAGCTGTAGCTGCATATTAGTGTTTGTTCGATGGGAACGGTCGGACTCGATGATCCTGGTGATTCTATGATTCTCTGATTCTATGTGTTTGACGGGAATGGTCAGACTTGATGATCCGACGCGTCTCCTCCAACCTGATGATCCCACGATTCTATTTTATCAGAAATCATAGAATCATAGAAATATTTGAAAGAGAAAACAAGCGTTTTGCCCCCCGAGAGCCTTTCCCTTCGTTTCTTCGGATTCTCCCTCCTCCCAGTCCAGTTCCTCCGTATGACTTAATCCCAATCACGACGTTAATGACAGAAGACAAGTGGTCACTGGATCTCGCACCATCGTTAATCAAGCTGATATTTACTTCGCTGCCTCGTTCCGACCGGATTAAGCGGCCGAGGGACAGGCCGGGCGAGGAAAGTGAGTGACGGGAGCATTATCCCGGCACTCTGCCTCCCGTTGGGAGAGTTCATCTTCCCTCTGAAAGAGACGCCTTCAGGGATCATGTCACCTGAATTCCCTACGAGTTCGGTGTCGTCTCAGCTTGACCAGCTCTGGAAGAACATATTAACCTCCTCTTGTGATTCTCGGCAAACCGATTCTAATTTAGCAAGTAATTAAGGGTCACATGTAGGATAAAGAGCTCGATAAGCTTGGATTACGCACAGGAAGCTTTGTTCCCAAGGAAACGCCGAGCGGAGGGGGGGTTAGCGCTGAGGTCAGGCACTTAATGAACTGGGAATGGTGACTGGCGGCACTGGTGAGGTCACCGCGAGTCCAAAACAATGACGCTTGACGAACCTCGGAGGTGGTTGTGTGTGTGTGTGTGTTTTATTTTTTTCTGCTAAAATTGCTTTAGTCACCGTCGCTCGCAGATCTCACGGCCTCTCGGTGTGAAGCTGTCGGCGTTTGCGTCAGCGAACGAACACGTGTGCTCCGTGACGGAGCTTCGAGTCTTCCCGGCCGAGGCTGCTACCTGCACGAAGGAATTGATTTGGTCGGACTGAATGATCCGGTTGGGTCTCTTCCAACCTGGTGATTCTGTGATTCTGCGATCGAGCCCATGGAAAGGGAAGGATTCCAACAGGTTGGGATGGGACGCTCCCACGGCCAAACATCCATGAGCTGATCTATTAAAGCCTGAGGGACATGGAGAGGCTGGAGCTGTGGGGTTGGGAGAACCTCGGGAGGTTCTACAAGGCCGAGGGCTTGGGCTGAGCAGCCTGTGGTTTCATAGAATCATGGAATGAGCCGGTTGGAAGAGACCCATTGGATCATCGAATCCAGTTTCAATCCAGGCTGAGGGACGATGGGACTGGGAGAAGGACTCGGGGTGCTGGGGGGAAGAAGCTCCACATGAGCCAGTAACGTGCACCTGGAGCATCAGGCCCAGCAGGGAGGGAGTGGATCCTTCCCTTCTCTGCTCTAGGAGACCCTTCCCATGAGTTTATTGAGCATCTTAAAGCCAGAACAGCCTCACTTTCCCCTTCAGCGAGAGCCCCTCTCCTCAGGCCCGTCTGCGGCTCTGATTTAGAGCTGTATTCCATCAAAACTTTGATGGGAAGGGTCGGACTTGATGATCCGGTGGGTCCCTTCCGACCTGGTGATTCTCTGAAAACGACCGACTGACCCTTTCTCATTTATCTCAAGCAGGGGATGAGCTGAGTGGATTTAAAACCACCTGAACCTCTTGGAACGTGAGAGGCCGTCAAACCCAGAACCTCCTCCATCCAGTGACCTGGAAGCGAACCATGAAAAACGTGGAAGCATCCTCGGCTTTCAACTTTGGCCTCCTGAGGGGAACTGCTCCTGTCTGTGCTCCTGGTCCCATGGGAGGTGTCCCTGCCTGTGTCAGGGTGGGTAGAACTGGATGATCTTTAAGGTCTCTTTCAACCCAAAACTGCAAGTCTCTGATTCAGATGTCAAGCAGCTGCCCCACACTTTGAGCCCTGTTTCTGCTTCTTCTCCATTCTCTCGGCCCTTTTACCTCCGTCCTTTCCCCTGTTTTCATTTCCCAGTGACAAATAAAAAGCTGAACGTGTTTGCAGACACTCATTGTTCCATGAGTGCAATACAACCGGCAGCCCCAGGGGTGAGGACAGTGTCAGGAGTGACCCCTCGAGTGGCAGCTGGTGGCTGGAGAACCATCCAGAGGGTGCTCAGCACTCAGCACAACCCCCTTTCCATTCCTATACACAAGCAGGGAGGCCTCCTTGGCCAATTTGGGTAGCTGAAGGCTTCACTGCTCTGATAAAAGCCTCGTTTGATTGCGATTTATTGAGAAAATTCGCTGAAATAGGAGGAAATACACAGGGGAAGGTCTCTGGGGATGGGAGCCTAGGGGCTGGAACTGGGTGCTCCTTCCCAAGAGCAGCGAGACACGAGGTGAAGGGGAAGAGGGATTGGAAGGAGGTCAGAATGTGGGCAATGATCCAGTTCCCCCACCCTCACCACACTGGCTTGGGGTAAACCAGAAGCTTAATCACTGGGAAGACAAAGGAAACCCACGAAACTACCTCCTGACAACATCATGGCAGTGGGAGAGCTCGTCTCTGCCTTAGAAAGCACCTCGAACTTTCCAAGCGCACAAATCCCAACCCCAAACAGCCTCCGTTTGCCTTCAGGGATCCCAGTTTCTTCTCATCCCTGCGTCTTCTGGGGCTTCCTGGTTGGACTCAATGATCTTATGGGTCACTTCCAACCTGGTTGTTCTATGATTCTATGATTCCCAAAGCCAGGAGGTCCCTGCTGGAGGTGGAGGCTCTAGGGACACACACGGAATCCGCCGTGAACGGGGAAGCTGCTCTTCACCAGGCAGCGAGAAGTCCCTGTGTTGAGAAGAGGGTGACCGTGCGCTGGAGTGAAAGGAATCCAGCTCCAGCCTGAATAGGGGGAGAAATTGCTGAGCATAAACACAGCCTGGAGTTGAGCGGCTTGTTTGCAAACTAATTGGTTTTGCCGACTGCGGTGGTGACGCACGGGGAGAGAGAAAGAGGGGAGAGAAAGAAGCCAGGGGAGGAGAGGAGGAGCCCTGCCTGCCCCTTTCTCTTTGGTACAAATAGGTCAGCGAGAGCTGCCTTACAAGAGGCTCCTTGGAGGTTTTATAGCTCCAGTTCCGCTGTCCCGGTGCTCATAGAATCATAGTTGGAAGATCATCCAGTTTCAAGGCCTCTGCAGGGACACCTCCCGCTGGATCAGGGGCTCCCAGCCCCATCCGACCCGGCCCTGAGCCCCTCCAGGGATGGGGCAGCCACCACTTCCCTGGGCAAACCTGTCCCAGGGCCTCCTGCACCCTCCTCGCCAAGAAATTCCTCCTCATCTCCAGCCTAAATCTGCTCCACTCCAGTTTGTCCCCATTGCCCCTCGTCCTGTCGCCACCAGCCCCTCCCCAGCTCTCTTGTCACCCCTTCAGGTGGCTCTGAGGTCTTCCCGGAGCCTTCTCTCAGCTCTCTCCAGCCTGTCCGGCTACGGGAGGTGTTCCAGGCCTTGGATCATCCCCGTGGCTCCTCTGGAAGGGCTTCGCCAGCCTTAACGATTCCAGAATTCTGTGGAACTGGGTTTGTGGGCAACCCTGTCTTTAAGGTTCCTTCCAACACAAACTATTCCAGGATTCCCTGATCCTTAAGGTCTCTTCTAACCCAAATCATTCTGTGATCCTTAAGGCCTCTTCCAAGCCAAACCATTCCACGATTCTCTGGTCTTTAAGGTCCTTTCCAACTCAAACCATTCCAGGATTCCCTGATCCTCAAGGTCTCTTCTAACCCAAATCATTCTCTGATCCTTAAGGTCCTTTCCAACCCAAACCGTTCTATGATTCTCTGATCCTTAAGGTCTCTCCTAAACCAAACTATTCCATGATTCTCTGACCCTTAAGGTCTCTTCTAACCCAAATCATTCTGTGATCATTAAGGTCTCTTCCAACCCAAACTGTTCCATGATTCCCTGATCATTAAGGCCTCTCCTAAACCAAACTACTCCATGATTCGCTGATCCTTAAGGTCTCTTCCAACCCAAACCATTCCAGGATTCTATAGACTTCAAGGTTCCTTCCAACACAAACTATTCCAGGATTCTCTGACCCTTAAGGTCTCTTCCAACCCAAACCATTCCATGATTCTCTGATCCTTAAGGTCCTTTCCAACCCAAACCATTCCAGGATTCCCCTCCCCAGGGAGCTGCTCCTTGTCTTTGGGAGGTTTGGGGTTTGTTTTCTTGGTTTTTGGGGTTTTTTTTTTGGTTTTTTGGGGGTTTTTTTTGGTTTTTTGGTTGTTGTTTTATTTTTTTTTCCCCCTGCTAAGCCCTCATTAACTCCCCTCACGCTGTCTTTACCCCGTCGGCTGGTGCTTAAGCCAAAAAAAAAAAAATAAAATAAAAAGCAACCAATTAGCACCTCATCAGCTCCAATTAGAGGAGACAAAAGCCGTGTAAAGATAACTCAATGAGAGGGGGTGGCCCAACATCATGTAATCGCTTAAGACAAGCGCTGAGCATTCCCGGGAAGCCTCTATTCACTTTTTTTTTTTTTCTCCTCTGGGGATGCATTTAAGCCTTTTTTTTTTTTTTTTTTTTTTTTTTTTTTTCCCTTTCTTTCCTGGGAAGAAGGGCCTCCCAGGAGTCTCAGAGCCTCCTCATTCAGGGCTACCTGTTTACAGCTTCCCCCAGAGAGCAGAAGGAGCTAAACAATCCCATATTGTCCCTCCCGGTGCTTCCTTCCACTCTCCGAGGGGGTTAGGGCAGCAGTTAAAGGCAGCTTTATACTCATTAAGTGCTCTGCTTGTCCTCCCCTCTAATTACAGGGCAGGGGCAACAATGTCTGGCTTCTTTTTTTCTTTTTTTTGTGTGTGTCAATGGAGTTCTTTGGAGCAGTTAATTTGGTGCCTGTACCCGCCGCCCCCCAAACATTAATTAGTGTGGAAGGAACCCTAATTTCCTCGCCGGCTTTCCTCTCCATTTACTTGCCCTTGTTTCCACGCAGAGCTTGGATGAGCCTCCATAATGAAATTACCTCATTAAGGCCCTTTCTTCTGGCGGAGTAACTCATTCAACATCCACCATTTAGCTTTAATTTAATGCTGTCAGGAGCGAAAGGTGCATTCAGGGCCCTGGACGAGTGCGTTTTTCTCTTTTTTTTTTTTTTCCTCTCCAAAGAGTTGGACAGATTTAAATTATGAAGATGGCAAGTAGTGAGTTATAATTGGAGACGAGCAGCACTTCAGCCGGAATATTAAACGCTTTGAAAGCCTGGCCCCCGCGCTCCGCTGACTATTAACTGTGTCCACTGGGCCCTTCCGAGCGCTTGGGATCGACGGCACCTTCGCCACCGCCCGACAAATTAAGTTTAATTTGGTTTAGCCAAAGCTGGAGGAGCTGCGTCTAGCGACGGGAGGTTCCCTTCTGGAGGGGTTGGCTTCCCCCAAGAATCCTGCGCTGACCCCACAGCTCAGCCAGGGCCTCGTCCGGCGCTTGGGATGCAAACTCGGAGCATCTTTTTTGAAGGAAAAGCCCTTCGGAGATCCTTGAGTCCAACTGGAGGTGTCCAGGGCCAAACCAGCCCCGAGCACCTCACCCCAGAACCCTCGAGGTGAAGAAAGGTTTCCTGGTGTCCAATCTGAACCTGTCCCTGGCACAATCTGAGGCCACTGGGAGCAGAGCCCAGCTCCGTTCCCTCCCCACAACCTCCTTTCAGGAGCCGCAGAGGCCCACCAGGCCTCCCCTCAGCCTCCCCTTCTCCAAGCCGGACAGCCCCGTGTCCCCCCAGCTGCTCCTCACCACCCCTCTTCTCTCCAGCCCCTTCCCCAGTTCCCTTCCCCTTCCCCTCGAGGTCTTTCCCGGAGAGAGGGGCCCAAGCCTGAACCCCCAGGATTGGAGGTGCAAGGACTAACAAGTCCTAATTATTGCTCCACAGCCACCTCGTAGCCGGGTCTGACCACACTGGTTGGCACCAGCTTGTCTGGGAATTAATACCAAATGCTTCATATTTAATTGTCTCTCTGCCCCTCTCCAACTTAAGGCTATTCCCCCTCGTCCTGTCACTCCAAGGGTCCCTCCCCGGCTTTCTTGGAGCCCCTTCGGGTTGCTCCAAGGTCTCCTTGGAGCCTTCTCCTCTCCAGGATGAACCACCCCAACGTTTTCAGCCTGTCCTCCAGGTGAGACCTCACGGGAGAGGAGCAGAGAGGCAGAATCGCTCCCTCTCGATGATCCGGTGGGTCTCTTCCTACCTGGTGATTCTATGATTCCATGATTCTCTCAGCATTAGAAGCAGAGACAAGGAACTGGGAAGCATCTCCCTGAGAGGAGTGATCACAGGAGTCCCCTAAAGAGTTCAGTTCCTGCTCCTTCTGCTCTGGGGAGCATAGAGAGCAGCCAAGGAGACTCTTCACCAAAGGAGCGAGTCCTGTGCAGTGAACCCGGCAGTAAAACTGAGTGGAAAGCTGGGCTGGTGGACCTGGGGGTGTTTCTCCTGGAGAAGAGGAGGCTGAGGGGAGACCTCATTGCTCTCTGCAACTCCCTGAGAGGAGGTGGTGGAGAGGAGGGAGCTCTGGGCTCTTCTCCCAAGGGACAGGGGACAGGACAAGAGGGAATGGCCTCAAGCTCCACCAGGGGAGGGTCAGGATGGACATCAGGAAAATATTTTTCCCAGAAAGGGTCATTGGGCAATGGAACTGGAACTCCCCTTCCCTGGAGGGGAATCATGGAGTCCAACCATTCCTATCAAACTCTAACCCACGTCCCTCAGCACCTCGTCCACCCGTCCCTTAAATACCTCCAGGGAAGGTGAATCAACCCCCTCCCTGGGCAGCCTCTGCCAGTGCCCAATGACCCTTTCTGTGAAAAACTGTTTCCTAATGTCCAGCCTTCTAATGTCCAGGCTTCTTCTCCAGCCCCTTCACCAGCTTCGTTGCTCTTCTCTGGACTCTCTCCAGAACCTCAACATCCTTCTTGTGCTGACACCCCCAGGTCCCTCTCCTCCTGGCAGCTTTCTAGACAGACTTCTCCCAGTCTGTAGCTCTGCTCAGGGTTGTTACGCCCCAAGTGCAGGACCTGACATTTGGCCGTGTTAAACCTCATCCCATTGGTCTCAGCCCATGGATCCAGCCTGTTTAGGTCCCTTTCCAGAGCCTCTCTACCCTCCAGCAGATCCACACTTCCACACAGCTCAGTGTCATCCTCAAACTTGCTCCGGGAGCCCTCGATGCCTTCATCCAGGTCATCGATGAAGACCTTGAACAGGACCCAGCCCTGAGCCCTGGGGACACTACTGGGGACACCACTGGGGACACTGCGGCCAGGATGAGGCCACCAGGAGCTTGTGCCCTGGTCCAGGGGTCAGGTTTGGGGCTGATGCTGGTGATTGATGGGAACGGTCGGACTCATCCCACCTGGTGATTCTCTGATTCTCTCTCAATGGGAGAGGAATCCCACCCTGAACCAACCATTTCTCAGTACAGGTGTAGCCTGCACAGAAGACACATTCAAGTCTCACCCAACACATCATTTACAAGAGGAAACTTTTCTATCCGTAACATAAAGAGCATTAACCACTCCTAGCTTTATAGAACAGTTCACAGATGCTTAGGATGTACTCACCTGCGTGCAAAATAAAAAAAAAGGCATTTAACAAAAATAGAACCATGAAGTCTAATTGAAATGATTCTACATTGAAAGCTGCTGTTTTAATGAAGTAGTGCAGACTTCTTTCTGTAGCCCAGTGGGTCTCTTCCAACCTGGTGAGTCTATGATTCTATGATTCCGATTTCCTCACTCTGAGGGTGAGGAGGTTGCCCAGGGAGGCGGTTCGGGGGGGACTGAATGGGATGAATGGGCTTTGCGGTCCCTTCGAACCCAACCCATGTCCCTGATCCATGAGTGTGTCACGTTCCCCCCCCCCCCCTCACCCCCCCTCACCCCCCCCCCCGGGGACCGAGCACCGCGGGGCCGCAGCGCCCCCTGCCGACAGCCGCGGGGAACAGCAGGCGCTGCGCTCGTTCAGCTGTGAGAATGCGAGACGGCGCCTGATTGGCTCAGGGCCGCGGGGGGGCGTGGCTTACGCGGCGAGGATGATGTAATACCTCATTCGGTCTCCTCAGGAGGCGTGAATGTGGGGAGGGGGCGGGGCTTGACGTAATCGGCGTCTGATTGGCCGAGC
>JAUMJK010002173.1:0-36000 GCA_033558105.1 Coccyzus lansbergi | reverse complement strand
GGGGGAAAAGAAGAGAGTTTGGGGGGAGAAGAGAGTTTTGGGGAGAAGAAGAGAGTTTTGGGGAGAAGAAGAGGGTTTCAGGGGAAAGAAGAGAGTTTTGGGGAGAAGAAGAGAGTTTGGGGGGAAGAGGGTTTGGGGGAAGAAGAGAGTTTGGGGGGAAGAGGAGTTTGGGGGAAGAAGAGAGTTTGTGGGGAGAAGAGTTTGGGGAGAAGAGAGTTTTGGGAAGAGAAGAGAGTTTTGGGGAGAAGAAGAGGGTTTTGGGGGAAAGAAGAGAGTTTGGGGGAATGAGGAGAGTTTGGGGGAATGAGGAGTGTTTGGGGGCAAAGAAATGCTTCCAGGACAGGCTCCTCCCCTAGGACAGGCTTCCCCAGCACCCCCCCACTCCTAGACCCACCCTCCTCAAACCCCTAGATCATGCCCCCCCCACCTCTTGCCCCCCAACCCCGCTCACCATCGAGCCCCCCCCTCGGCCAGATCCACCTGCGCCAGGTCTAGATGGAGCTGGGGGAGAGAGAGAAGGCTCAGAGGAGCCCCCCCAGACCCCCTCCTACCTCCCTGACCCCCCCTCCACCAGCACCCCCAAGCCCCCCCAGAACCCCTTTACCTTCCCCAGCAGCTCCTTCTCTCGGGACACGAAGGACACGGTGGATTTGACCTGAGCTTCCAGCTTGCATCGCGAGGCCTCCTCCAGGGAAATGTCCCACTCGAACCTGAGGAGACTGGGCTGCACTGGGCTGGACTGGAGCCTACTGGGCTGGACTGGGCTATATGAGACACTACTGGGCTGGATGGCATCCTACTGGGCTGTGTGAGACTTTACTGGGCTGTGTGAGACCCTACTGGGCAGCACTCGGCTGTGTGAGACCTTACTGGGCTGGATGGGACCCTACTGGGCTGTGTGGGACCTTACTGGGCTGTGTGGGACCCGACTGGGCTGTGTGGGACCCGACTGGGCTTTGTGGGACCCGAATGGGCTGTGTGGGACCCGACTGGGCAGCACTGGGCTGTACGGGATGGTAATGGGCTTGACTGGGCTTTATGGGACCCCCACTGGGCTGTGTGGGACCCTACTGGTCCGTACTGGTCCGTACTGGGCTGCCCAAGGCGCACCTCTCGTTGAAGTCAGGGTTGTGGGTTCTCCTCTGGACACCGGTTTTCCTCTTGGAGCTGCGGCCGCGCTCGGGCAACAGGAGAAGTGACACGTAGGGGTCTGGGGGCTCCCTCGACAGCGCCCACAGACGCCTAGGGGGATCAGGGGGGAGTCAGGGGGGGCCTGGGATGAACCCCAAACCCCGAACCCCAAACACAAAAATCCTGAACCACAAACCCCAAAACCTGAACTCCAAATCCCAAACCCTGAACCTCAAGCCCCAAACCTTGAACCCCAAACCCTGAACCCTAAACCTCAAACCCTGAACCCCAAACCCTGAACTCCAAATCCCAAACCCCGAACTTCAAGCCCCAAACCCCGAACCCCAAACCTCAAACTCTGAACCCTAAACCCCAAATCCCAAACCCTGAACCTCAAGCCCCAAACCCTGAACCCCAAGCCTCAAACATCAAACCCTGAACCCCAAACCCCAAACCTGAACTCCAAATCCCAAACCCTGAACCTCAAGCCCCAAACCCTGAACCCAAAATCCTGAACCCCGAACCCCAAACCTCAAACATCAAACCCTGAACCATGAACCTCGATCCCCAAAACCCCAAACCCCGTACCCCAAACCCCAAACCCAAAATCCTGAACCCCAAACCCCAAAACCTGAACTCCAAATCCCAAACCCTGAATCTCAAGCCCCAAACCCCAAGCCTTAAACATCAAACCCTGAACCCCAAACCCCGAACCCCAAACCCACCGGCAGGCGTGGACGATGGCCACCAACTTGCGCTCGTCGCGGTGATACCAGAGCGAGAGCTGCACCCGCGGAGTCTCCGTCTCGGGGAGGCTTTGGGGGAGCACCGGGGGGGGTCAGCACCCCCAGACCCCCAGCATGGTGGGGGGGGCTCAGCACTCCCCTCCCAGATCACTCAATATGGGGCTCAGCTGCCTGGTAGGGGTTGAGGAGGCTGGGATGCTCTGGGGAAGTTGAGCCCCCCCCAAACCCTACCTGTCATGTGGGGGCAGGCGCTGCCGGAGCCCCCCAGTCCCGCTCTCCTCCTCTCCAGGCTCAACTTGGGGGGCTGCGTCCCCCCCCGTGGGGACCCTGCTGGCTGCCTCCTCCACCTGCTGCAACACCAGGACCTGGGGGGCGAGCGGAGGCTGAGGAGGGGGTCCTGGGATCCCCCCCCAACTCCCCACACCCCCCCGGCCCCACACTCACCCCAAGCTGGGCCCTCAGCAGGATCTGGCCTCCCCCGGAGACCTCCCCTCGTCCTTCACCAGGAGACCCCCACCTCGTCCTTCACCTGCGGGAACAGCGGGAACCCCCACCATGGGGATGAGACCCCCAAAAAGAAGACAGGACCCCCCAGCATGGGGATGAGACACCCCCAGTGTGGGGATGGGACCTCCAGCAAGAGGATGGGACTCTCACCATGGGGATGGGAACCCCAGCGTGGAGATGGGACCCCCAGTGTGGAGACGGGACCCCCAGCAAGAGGATGGGACACTCCCAACATGGGGATGAGGACCCCAGCAAGACGATGGGACCCCTGGTGTGGAGATGGGACCCCCACTGTGGAGACAGGACCCCCAGCAAGAGGATGGGACACCCCACCATGGGCACGGGACCCCCAGCGTGGAGACAGGACCCCCAGCAAGACGATGGGACGCCCACCATGGTGACAGGACCCCCACCATGGGGACCGGACCCACCCCCAGCATAGGGCTGGGACCCCCAACCACAGCACAGGACCCCCCCCCCCACCGCAGCATGGGGATGGGACCCCCACCTGCAGCTCCAGCGACTCTGCGTGGGGTCGCTTGATGAGGAAGGAGAAGCCTTCATCCCACATGGGTTCGGTGGTCGGGGCGCAGGTCTGGGGGCACAAGAGCCGGTGAGACCCCCCGACCCCAGCTTCGTACCCCCCGACCCCAGCTTCGTACCCCCAAAATCAACCCCTGCCCAGGCCCTCCCACCTCTCACCTTGGTCTTGACAGAGACGTCGCGCACGGCCAGGGTGGCAAAGGCAGCCGGAGGCTTGGAGGCCTTTCGGAGCTGGGGGACAGCAGGGACATAGGGCATGGAGGGGACAATGAGGACTGGGGGGACGGAGGGGTGAGGGGGGGGATGGATGGAGGGATGGATGGATGGATGGACGGAGATTATATGGATGGATGGATGGATGGAGATGATCTGGATCGATGGATGGAGGGAGGGGGGGAGGGACGGAGGGAGGGAGAGAGGGATGGATGGATGGATCAATGGATGGATGGATGGATGGATGGATGGATGGATGGATGGATGGATGGCTGACAGTCACTCACCGGCAGGTCAGCAGCTCTGTCCACAAAGACGGAGAGGAGAGCGGCCGAGAGCTCGTCGCTGCGAGCCGGCTGCAGGAGGCTGTTGGTGTGCAGAACCTGGGGGCAGGGGGAGAGGGGGTCACACCGTTGAGGGGGGGACATGGGGATGAGAACAGGGATAAGAGGTGGGGGAGAGAGGATAGGAATGGAAATTGGGAGGGGGGACAGGGACGGGGATGCCCGGGGACAGGGACAAGGACAGGGACAGGGATGTGGAAGGGGATGGGGATGGGCCGGGACAGGATGGGATAGGGATGGGAACACAGAAGGGGATGGAGACAAGGATGGGGAAGGGGAAAGAAACAAGGACGTGGAAGGAGACAAGGATGGGGACAAGGTTGAGGAAGTGGACAAGGACAGGACAGGGAAGGGGACAAGGTTGGGATGGGAAAGGGACAAGGATGGGATGGGATGGGATGGGAAAGGGGACAAGGATGGGATAGGAAGGGACAAGGTTGGGACAGGGAAGGGGACAAGGACGGGACAGGAAAGGGGACAAGGACGGGATGAGAAAGGGGACCAGGATGGGATGGGAAGGGACAAGGATGGGATGGGAAAGGGACAAGGATGGGATGGGAAAGGGACAAGGACAGGAGATAAGGATGGGGACAAGGTTGGGGAAGTGGACAAGGTTGGGATGGGAAAGGGGCCAAGGTTGGGATGGGAAGGGATGAGGTTGGGACAGGGAAGGGGACAAGGACAGGAAATAAGGATGGGGACATGGACAGGGTTGGGGAAGGGGACAAGGTTGGGATGGAAAAGGGGACAAGGTTGGGATGGGAAGGGACGAGGTTGGAACAGGGAAGGGGCCAAGGATGGAAGAGGGAAGGGGCCAAGGTTGGGACAGGGGCTAGTGATGTCCCCAAGGTTGCGGAAGGGTCTGGTGGTCACTACCTGCTCCAGGAGGGTGGCGCTGGCGCTGGGAACCAGGCTCTCCAGCCTCACATGCAGCCTCCCGGACTTCACCTCCTCCAGGGCCAACCACTTGGGGACATGGGGGGGACAGGTGAGACCCTTGGCGAACCCCCCAAAACCCCCAAACCCCCCCAGAACCCCAACCCCAGCCCAAATCCCACCTCATCCACGATCCGGCTGCTCAGCACCCGCCTCAGAGGCACTTTGCACCTTGGGGGGGACACACAGACACATATAGAGGTGATGAGAGCTCAGGGGGGGTCACCCCACGACCCCCCAAAACCCACCGGCCAAGAAAATCATCCTTGAAAACATCCTTGTCAAAGAGGTTGAACTCCACATCTCCTTGACCACTCGACTGCGGAAGAGGTGTCCCCCGACCCTCACTTTGGCGTAAGGGTCCGAGCGGTCCCACACCACCCGCTTCAAGAAGTTGTCCTTGGCTATCAGGTCCTCGGCCTCCAGGAGGTGGATCCCCAGCACTCGCTGGGGACACGGGGGGGACACATTTTTTTTGAGGGGGGGGGGTTGCTAGGCACCCCAGGGCTCCCCCAGTCCCCCCTCAGCCCCATCCTGCCCCCCAGGAACCTCCATACTGCCCCCCAAGAACCTCACCAGCCCCTCAGCCCCCACGAATGCTTTGTACCTACCTACAAGATTCACGGCAGTTTCCAATTTATCATTCACCTTCTGGTAAATGGAGCCTCCAAATTCTGTTCCGTCATTCACGTTAGGATGAAGCTGGAATTCATCAGTCTTGTAGCCAACAGCAAAGTTGCTCTGGGTTATTCTAGACTTCGCTGTCTCAAAAGTCATTTGGTAACCTGCTAGCCACCCCTCGTAGCCAACCACCAGGGCTCCACGTATTGAAGGACCAGCAATATCGAAATCCATGTCGCAGCCAACGTTGATGTTGTTCCCGTTTGTACCCTGTCTTAACTTTAGCACTCTCCTTCCCAGTGGTAGGAGAGAAGGAGGAGTCAAATGTCAGCTTCAGGCCACGTGCAAGCTTGTCTTCAAGAGTAATCTCAGTGCCTAGCGTGTTGTCGCTGTTCCACTTTTCTGTGAACATCAATCCATATTCCACCCATTTGTATTTTGTATAAAGCGGATGCAAATTTTGTCATCTGAGTTCAAAGCACAAAGGTCCTTGAGTGTCAAACAAATGTCCTTGAGCGTCATATCCAACATAGACATCCCAAAATATATTGATGGTGAACGGGATGCAAGACAAAAAATTATGGAAAAACTTCTCCTCCCTTTCCTTTCCTTTTTCTCTCCCCTTTTCTCTCTGAGTGCTACTGCCACGTTGTCCTGAAGACAACTGATCCTGAAGAGAAATGTTGAGCCACCGCGTGGTGTAAGAGTCGGTCAAAGGATCGATTTCATGTCCATGTCCTGGCTGATGGGATCATGCAAGAAGAACCAGAAAGCGTCTTCCCAGACGGGAGCAGCCGTCTTGCAAACAACCTGAGGGGGGGAGCAGCAGGGTCAGAGCCCCCCCACAACCCCCCCAAGTCCAACAGGGACCCCCCCAAGCCCCATCATGACCCCCCCCAGCCCCCCCCGGGAAGTAAAATACTGCCAAAGGTATGCTCCTTTAAAATGCTTCAATAATCAAAACAAAACCAGAAGCTTCCAGCAGGGGGAACAAACACACACCCACCCACCTCACGCATACAAGAAGGCAATTTTAAAGTCTCAAAAAACAAGGAGAAAAAGTAATCAAGATTATACTTGCATGGCTCCATACACAGGAAATATGTCTAGCTATGCTCTCAGTGAGTACACTCAAGACATTCTGCAAATGCTGTAGTCCCCAGACAAAATTAAATGCCGTGCCATCCTACCTTATCTGTAAATTTTAGATTTTAGCTTGGGGAAAAATACACATTTTGGAGCTTTACCAGCACTATCCAAAGTGCCAAAACAGCTATAAAACATGACATTTTATAAACCCAGAACGGATTAGACAAAAATGTTTTACCTGAAGTTTCTGGTATACATGCATAAATATTCTCTGAGGCAGGTCCAATCCAGCTTTGCAGCAGAAGGCTTATTTGTACTGCAAAGTGGATCAATTGGAAGTTCTCCTTCAACTTCATTTAAGATTTCTGGGCACAATAAACTCAACTGACAAGTGTTAATGTGCAGGAGACACCCCCAGGTAGGGCCCATACACCTATTTGGCTGTAAGCTTTTAAGTATAAGTAAGCTGTTAAATACAAAGACTTAAAGACTTGCATTTCAGGATACGTTAGGGAACTGATTCAAATTTGAAGATAACGTAAAAGTAACAGCAGGACTTATCCCCCAGATCTCCACATTCATTTAATATACACTGGGCTAACTGATTCATTTAATATACACTGGGCTAACTGATTAACCAGCAAATACTATGCAGCTTTAGACTGTTTCAGTATTTTAAAACAAATGATAAATTCTTCTTTAAGCATCTAACATCATAGAACAGCCTAAAGGTATATAAAAAAAAAAAATCTGCAACACTCACAGCTCTGTGAGATTTCAGGTACCCAAGCTCCAGGTAACCTCTAATAAATCACATTCCCTTTCCCTAGAGATTTCATCTACTCTAAGACTGAATACCTCAACTAAGTGGACAATCTTATTACCTACTAAGAATGCAGGAAACTAAATGTTAACTTGCTTTACAAAATTGGCACACTGGTATACCACTAGAAAAAGGGAAAAAAGCCTGCAAAATCCACAAGCCCCAAAAGACTGCAACATATCCTTCATTTCCTTCAGCTGTATAGTGAAAAACAAGCTGCTGGAGCTGAAGTGGCAGTCAGACTGAGAGCGAGAGGACAGTCAAGGCAGTGTACTAACACACCCCAACTCAGATGAAGCGTGGGCAGGTAAGAATACATCATCTTGCCAGAGGCTACTTCCAACGTCACCGGCTAACCCAAGTCTACTATGCCTAAAGAACCCGTACCTACCAACCAAAAATCTTCAGAGGCTACTACAGACAGGCAGGATGGCACCCCCTGTGAAGTGCCCAAGGACCAGAAACCAAACCGAAAATCCCGCTCTGACACCTTGGACAGACTGTCATTTCTCCACAAAAATAGTAGAATGGAGGGGAAATTCTCATACACCAGAAAGAACATGAACGAAACGTAAACACTGCAGAGGAGCCATTAACAGGCTTCACTGTTCTTTTTTCTAAGACTACTCAATTCTCATGATTCAGGAGGCTGCATAAATGAATAGGGGTGGATGGGTTTAGGGGAATGGATAGGGTAACAGATTGACAGGTGGAAAGAACAAGAAACATCTCACTTGTCTGCACTACCTACCACAAGCTACAGAAATACGTAACCATTGCAAATGTTTTGTGATGCTTTAAATGTAACATAACATCTAAGACTAATATCACTCAATTTTAGCTTCCAAAAGGAAAGATTGATGGAGATAAAATAAGACATTTATTTCAACAGTTAATTCAAGAGAGGTGTTAAATAATGCTTGAAACAGCCTTCTATTCCAAATGAGTCAGTGTAGACCCAGTTACGCAATTTACACAGTTAAGTGCACATTCAGCAGGAATAGTTGTTTACATTGCTTTTTAGTTGGGTTAGATTGGGAAAAAAATCCAGGATTAATTGTAAATCTTCATCAGTCACAAGGAACGGAGTGATCTGATCTGTTATACATATGCCAAGGTGAAAAAAACCAAAAAACCAAAAGAAAAAACCTCATCTGCAAAAAAGAAGAGTCAGGAAGATGCCACTAAACTTTACCATTTGCAACTTGTTAAAAACATCTCCTTGGTATGTCCATGTCCGGGGAGCATTTTGTCATCATGGCTCAGACGGGATAAAAAGGGGGTTGACGTACATACTCAACAGCAGCATTAATTTTAGCATGCCTATCTCATACCTACCGCTAGTCCCAAACTTTATAACACTTGCAAATAACATTTGAGATTTTTTTTTTGGTTGGTTGTTTCAATTGATCAGTTTCTGGAATGGGACACAGTAGAAAAAGTGGCAACGGGTCTCCAAAACATAGGGCATGGCTTGATGCACAAACAGTATCTTACACACTGCACTCCTTTCAAAGTCCACAGCTCTTGTTTGACAATTACTGTGTGCATTCACTTTCTCGCCTGAGCACTTTCCAAGATGGGAAATCTGAATATTCAAGTAGCTTAATACAAGCACACTGACTCCAATTCAGATCCAAAAGACACAATGGTCACATTAGTGATTAAAAAAATTACCAAGATTAGACTAAACCCCTGTTTAACCATCCCAGTTTCTTGTACTTACAGTAGATGAAAGATCCAGCAAATGGAAGAAACAAGAAGGGCGATGTAATCTTAGCAAAGGAGCATGTAGCTGGTGCTGCTTATTCTCACAAGCCAGCGACTTTAAAGGCCAGCTGCTGCTGGAAGGGCTTGTTCACACTTCACTAGATCTCCATTCTGAGCTGCTGGACTGCCCCTACTTCTTCTTCCCTTAAAGACACTGGTATGGCAGATCAGGCGATCGGATTCATTCAACTGACTTGACAGTGAGCTTAGGGGTTGGTGTAGGGAAGTGTGGATGTATTTTTTCACTGGTTGGGGTTTTTTTTAAGCTACAAGATTAACCACTAACCTATTATCTAATTTATTTCATGCAAGGGAAGCAGCACCCATGGTAGCAGGGGGAAAAAAAGCACTGAAAAGGGTGTTCCCATTATAAGTAAAGGATTACAAGTTTAGTTCCATTAAACCACCCATCATTCAAAAACACTACATATTTTTCTGCTTGAAAGAAGGCAATTACTCCAACAAGTGTTCAGGCATGACTTAATGTCATCTCTTGTTAATTCTACAATACCAGAAGAGTCTGATGAGCTAGCCTGCACTTCAAAGTCCTGCCCCTAATCTTCTTTGAATTCATCCCATCACTACTTGCTCTTAGCTCCAAGACTGACTTTAAAAAAAAAAAAAAAGCAGATTTTCCACAGAAGAGAAAAAGAAAGGGCACAGAAGGCAAAAGGCATGGCGCATTGTTTTAGTATTTATACACATGATAAAGTCTTATGTTTTCTGGAAGTCCAGATGGCTGGAGTTAAATAACTGAATGAAAAGCAAAGGATTGAATAGACAAACAGGACTCAACAGGACTCAAAATCTAAGTATCCAATAACTTAACTATACAGAAGTATTTCAATAACAAAGGTATTTCCAGCTTAATTTTGTTTTATAAATACTTAAAGTTCAAACGATAACTAGGATGAAAGAAGGTACATTTATCCGAAATCTCAGTATATGTAAAGGAAAAATTGTCAGTCACACCTGCAGTTTGTTAGTAAAGGGAACAAGGTGGTTATTACAACACACAACACAGAAACAGGATACAAGAGTTGTCTTGCACGAGAAAAACAAATAGCTAACTGTAGTTAACAGGTTGAGAATGTTACTGGATCAGATCTGCAAGGTTACGATGCAATGAAGCAACACATTACATTTACTCACGAAGGTTATTCGCAGGCATGTAAGGGAACTGAAGATATGTTGAGACAAGGGAATTAAAGTTCCCTTGTCTTAGATCTGTCTGCAGCATGCAAAAGCATTGCTTTGTTCTCCAAGAAAACAATAGGAAAGCAAAAAGCAAGACTGACTTAAAATCTTAAACTGTTTGAGAAGGGAATAAGGTTAAGATTCAGATACTAAGCCACTGAAAAAAACAAAGGAACTATGTCATTCTACCTTTCAAGGAGGCCACCTTTGAATACAAACAGATGTAATAATACCCATAAATCTGAAAAACTACTAAGTAACTCCTCTAATTAAATAACCTCATGACAAATTTGCATCTGACAGATGACTTCTACTTTCAATAACTCTCTGCCTATTTTCTCTTCCATCCCAATATTAGGATTTATGGACAAGTTTCTGCAGCTCTGGACACATGGCACAGTACAATAGTATTCCTATTTAGCACTGATTAACTGTAGATTCTTATTCAAAAAAGAAATCAAAATTATTGTCCAGATCAACTGTAAGGTTTTAGTACAGTCCAAATATTCTAAGAGTAAATTTTATCTACTAATACATTTAAACATTAAAGGTTCCATATTACAAAATTAACACATATAATTGCCAATAGCATCTTTTAGTTTTTCCAGACCCGAACATCATGATTGATATGAAATACACTGGATTACTAATTCAAAGCTCAATCCCATAACGACACAAATGCCTATCGCAAACCAGACAAGAAGTGTGAAAGTGAGACTCCTGCAGCAGGGGGAAGAAATACGGAGATAAGGGACCGCTATACTTCCTTCCAATTCTTTCTGCCAAATTATAGTACGAAGATTTGTATCTCAAGTGAGCAATATAGATCTTTCTATCTCTGCTCAACAAAGGTATCAAGTTGTACGGTTTCCTGTGAAGGACATCATTCTGCAATAAGGCATCGACTGGGAAAAAAGCTTGCGTTTTTTTGTCTATGAAGGCTAACACCCAAACTGATGCTATTTCAGGAAACCAATGTAAGAGTGCTACTAGTAAAATTTTTACCAGACAGACACACAGCTTCAAAGCAGGAAATCGGATAGCTCACCTTGCAGCTGTAACTGCCTCTAGCACGCAGTGCTGCTTTTCCTTCAAGATACACTTCATTAGTTCAGTTGTAGTTCCTGAGAAGCTACGGTCCTTCAAGTTGGGATTCCATTTGTTCAGTCCTGAGCAAAGGCAGATAGCAAGGTGAGGAGGGGAGCAGCAGCTTTATGCAGGTAAATTTCACACCAAGTGTTTAAATTAAGCCCTTTAGATACATTGAGGTCCTGCATGCAAACTTTTCAAGACTTCCACAGCGTATCAAATGTCATTGAGACCTGGAGAACTTAACCTTCAGTTGTGAGACAAAACCAACAATACACAAGCCTGCCCATTAAAAACAAGCTCCTCAGGACTGAGGAGAAAAATGTTTAGAAACAACTGAACAACTTACTAAAGCATCTCAGGAATTCCGCACACTCACAAGCACCAAGCTGGAAGGCAATTTCACACTATACAGGCACACAGGAGTTAATTTCATTCGAAAAGAGTGGGAAACCTCTTGGATATCGAGGCCCAGCAAAAAGAGAAGAGTCTAAAGTCTCCTCAACTTATAGCCCATTCATCTGCAGTCCCTCAGAGGAGAGGTCACCAAATGTGCACCCTTCACAAAGATCTCGAACAACTCCACAAAGAGCCCTTATCACAGAACTGACCTAAAAAGGGCAAAAAGCACAACTAAAGGCTTGTCCAAGCATGACAGCTAAACTGGGTGCAGTGCAGAAAGCTTTTAAGCTGCTCTCAAACCTACCAATAAGGAAAAAAGTATTGGAATTTAACAACTCAAACTTTCTGCAGGATTTTATGAACTACCATTTCCTAGAATTCATTAGCTCAAACAAGGCTTTTTTACTACCAACTTGGAAATGCAATGTTAGCTTTAGCACTGAAAAATGCCAAAAGAGAAGGTAAAAGACATCATCTGTTTTGGAAGTCATCAGTGGTATTCAAAAGGTAAGAGCAAAATGTCAGTTCTATCCTCTACTGTTTCCACAACACATATTGCCTCACTATTTTCGACAGTGAGCATGGCCTCCTCTCACGGGATATGCTCATATACCAACATTTAAGTCAGAAGGTTAGTGGGAAAAAATGAAGGACTTGAGGAGAAAGACTCCTTAAATTCATAGATGTGCTCAATTCATAGGAAGGGTTCAAGGCCAGGCTGGATGGAGCCTTGAGCAGCCTGATCTAGTGGGAGGTGTCCCTGCCCGTGGCAGGGTAGTTGGAACTAGACAATCTTCAAGGTTCCTTCCAACCCAAAACATTCTGATTCTAAATTCACGTGCGTGCATACATGTTTAAATAATACCTGTGTGTGTGTATACATGCACAAAAATATATACATACATGAACACACACACAGAGAAGTACCCATTCTGATTAGCAGATAGAAGTGAACTTATATCACAGACTTAATTTGTGGTCGAAAGTCAGAAGTATGTAACAAGGTGAGACTAAGTGCACTTTCAATAGCTCAAGAGAAATCCTAGTAAGTCATCTGAGCTACTATTAGAAGACAGGAAAAAAAGTTTCTTTGCTCTCTGGCAAGCGAGAGAAGGGTTGACATGCTGATCACAGCAGCACTGCAAGTAACAAAATCGAGAGATAAATTACTCCAAAGGGGAAAAAAAAAAAACTAAACAGAATCAACAAGATTTCACAAAGACTAAGGAAAAACAGTAATTAATATCAACCGTCTTGAATCCAAGCCACAGTAGCATTCTCAAATTTAGCTGGTAGAATAAGAGAGAGTGTCCGGCTTCCCAAAAAACACAGTTACACGGATCAGAAAAGTCCTTAAAGATGAGAGAGTATGAATGATATCCAGGAAAGAGAATGTATGTTTATACAATAGAAGGTATCTCCAAATCACAAATTAGGTCCCATAAGAATATAGTTATCAGTGTGACGCTTGTACTGACCAGCAGGATTCCTATTGAGAAAGATGACTGTACTGCTGTGAATATTTTAAGTACTCTATATGAACATATTACCTCATTCACATGTTGGTGGTCAATCAAGCAAGACACAGTCAGATAAGGCAGTAAGTATCTAAAACAACAAATCCTTTGAATAAAATAGCACAACTTCCATGACCATAAAGAATTTGTTTCATTAACCGGATATTAACACTTATTTCTCTTCATTTTTCATTTTCTGTAACAGTCAAAACAGTAGCAGAACTAACAGAGTAATTTAGATTATGTGGTGGGAGGGAGGATTATTTTAGTATTGGCTATCCCATCAAACATGATTTGAAATAGCAACATGTCCTTTCCTTGCATCCATCTGAAAAACATGGGGTATATTTATGCCTTTCTATACACCGCAGATGTGATCCTCAGTTTTGCACAGCAGTAACACCACTTCACACCTGAAATCTCACTCACGTACTCTTTTCCAATTGTTATCTGACTAGAATATCATCTCCACAGGATAGCAACCTTCTTTCTGTCTAAAGAGACGATCACTATCTTTAAATCGATCTCACACTCCAATTTGAAGTGCTACTGAGCTGACTGAATTTATCAGAGACATCTCATCACACACAAAAAATAATTTTCAACAGTGAACTGTGCAATCAAATTGCTACGGCTGTATTTTCCACTTTTATCAACTGTGGAGATTGTTTATGCTCTCTCATACAGAATCTCATTTTACACAGAACTTTAAGCAGGCTCATTTGTTACAAAGATATAAAACACCTGTCCAGCCCCAAGAGTTCAGAACCCAGGAACAAGTAGTAATGTCGGATACTACATAGAGATGAAGACAGTTGCATCGTTAGCTTTTTAAACTATTTGCTTAGTTGATGTGCCTTCAAATTAGCTGTAATTCCTCATCACAATGAGGTATTAGAAGTGTAAAGTTTCATCAGCCAGTCTTTTCCCTTCAAGGCTGAATAAATATTTGAGAGAAACGGGTTATAGCTATAGACATCCAGTATCTCAAGCCTGAAAGCTACACCTCTAGAGCAAAACAAAAAACCCACATCCAAGACCAAAGGAACTTTTCTGAGTATTTATACCTTGGAACAGTTTGTTTCACCTAAAAGATCTAGAGCAGAGAACATGAAACAAGTAGTTCAAAAATAAAGGCTTCAGACTACAGAAGTCATAAGTTCAGATGCTGTCTTAATGAATCGTTTTGTGCAGCATGGATAAAGAAACCGGGTACAGTCAACTGGCTCCAATATTTAGACCCATCCTGCTGTTCAAAGATTAGTCACCAGGTTTAACAAACTCATACGTTATTCTTAATTTCTTCCCTTATTTTGTTTGCATTCTGGAACACAAATACTGAGCCACACCATAGTGTGTAACGGAGCTTCTGAGAGGTAGTACTTAGCAGAGCCATACTTTTCACTTACAGGGACTAATAATTTAAAAGCTATTTCTAGACCAATGAGTAAATATGATCTGTAAAAATCCCTTAAATTCTGTCTCACTTAGCTAGATTAACAGTTGAGTTGCAGCTCAAATGCAGCTTTACCATCATTTTCAGTAACACTAGAAACACAAGCAACAGCATTTATAAACTAAGGCCATGAGAAATTAAGCTTTGTCATTTTAACCCACCAGGAGTTACAAATATTTCAATTCACAACGTAGTTGTTCCTACAGGGAAGTGAATCTAATCTGCCCTTATCTACTACACTGGCTCATTTCAAAGAATTTGACAAAGATGAAAGACTGGAATTTATTTTCAACTGAGTAACAGATTCAAAGACTGGAGGAAGAGGAAGAACAAGGAAGGGCAGAACGGGGCAGTCCATCGGAGTCTTCTGGGTCAGGAGTGCACTCTCAGTCACTTTGCAGATGGCACTAAGCCAAATGGTGCAGTTGTCACAGCAGAAGAACAGGATGTCATCCAGAGGGACCTAGACAGAATGGAGAAGTGGGTCTGTGTGAACCTCTTGAGGTTCACAAAGCCAGTTGCAAGATCCTCCACCTGGATCAGGGCAATCCACAGTTTCAATACAAGATGGAGGAGAATATGATAAAGAGTAGCCCTCAGGAGAGGAATTTGGGGGTGCTAGCTGATGAGAATCACAGAATCACAGAACAACCAGGTTGGAAGGGACCCATCGGATCTTCTAGTCCAACCATTCCTATCTAACACTAAACCAAGCCCCTCAAGACCTCATCCACCCGTCCCTTAAACACCTCCACGGAAGGGGAATCAACCACCTCCCTGGGCAGCCTATTCCAATGCCCAATGACCCTCGGCATGAAAAACCTCCTCCTAATCTCCAGCCTAAATCTCCCCTGGCGGAGCTTGAGGCCATTCCCTCTCGTCCTGTCCCCTGTCACTTGGGAGAAGAGCCCAGCTCCCTCCTCTCCACAACCTCCTTTCAGGTACTTGTAGAGAGTAATGAGGTCTCCTCTCAGCCTCCTCTTCTCCAGGCTAAACAACCCCAGCTCTCTCAGCCGCTCCTCATGGGGTCTGTTCTCCAGCCCCTTCACCAGCCTCGTTGCTCTTCTCTGGACTTGCTCCAGAGCCTCAACATACTTCTTGTGCTGAGGGGCCCACAACCGGACACAATATTCAAGGATCGGCCTCACCAGTGCTGAATACAGAGGGAGAATCGCCTCCCTGGACCTGCCGGTCACACCGTTTCAGATCCAAGCCAAGATGCCATTGGCCTTCTTGGCCACCTGGGCACACTGCTGCCTCATGGTCAGTCGCTGTCGACCAACACCCCCAGGTCCCTCTCCTCCTGGCAGTTTTCCAGCCAGACTTCTCCCAGTCTGGAGCTCTGCTTAGGGTTGTTGTGCCCCAAGTGCAGGACCCGGCATTTGGCCGTGTTAAACCTCATGCCGTTGGACTCTGCCCAGCGCTCCAGCCTGTCCAGGTCCCTTTGCAAAGCCTCCCTACCCTCCAGCAGATCCACACTTGCACACAGCTCAGTGTCATCTGCAAACTTGCTAAGGGTACCCTCAATGCCCTCATCCAGGTCGCTGATGAAGACATTGAACAGGACTGGACCTAGCACTGAGCCCTGGGGGACACCACTTGTCACTGGCCTCCAGCTGGACTTAACACCATTTCCCACCACTCTCTGGGCCCGGCCAGCCAGCCAGTTTTCTACCCAGGAGAGGGTGCGTCTGTCCAGGCCAGAGGCTGACAGTTTCCGCAGCAGAACGCTGTGAGAAACTGTGTCAAAGGCTTTACTGAAGTCCAGAAAGACCACATCCACAGCCTTTCCTTCATCCAGCAGCCGAGTGACTTTGTCATCGAAGGCGATCAGGTTGGTTTGGCAGGACCTGCCTCTGGTAAACCCATGTTGACTGGGCCTGATCAGCCGGTTCTCTTGTAAGTGCTTCCTGATAGCACTCAAGATCACCTGTTCCATGACTTTCCCTGGCACTGAGGTCAGACTGACTGGCCTGGAGTTCCCCGGATCCTCCCTGCAACCCTTCTTGTAAATGGGAACTACATCAGCCAGTCTCCAGTCCAGAGGTACCTCCCCAGTCTTCCAGGACTGCTGGAAGATGATGGAAAGGGCTTTGGCCAATACATCCGCCAGCTCCCTCAAAACCCTAGGATGTATCCCATCTGGCCCCATGGACTTGTGGGTGTCCAGCTGGCCAAGCAGGGCTCTGACCACCTCCTCTTGGACTATGGGAGCCTCGTATTGCTCCTCTGTTTCCCGGCTATCTACACAGAGGGAACAGCTTTCTTTACAATTAAAGACTGAGGCAAAGAAGGCATTAAGTACCTCGGCCTTCTCCTCGTCCCCTGTCACTGCTGTTCCCTCTGAGTCCAAAAGGGACTGTATGGTCTCCCTTGGCCTCCTTTTACTCTTAATATACTTATAAAAAGATTTTGTATTGTCTTTTGCTGACTTAGCTAATCTGATCTCTAACTCGGCCTTAGCCCCTCTGATTTTTTTCCCTACATAGCCTCGCTTCCCTCCTGAAGTCCCCCCAAGAGGCCTGTCCCCCCTTCCAGAGCCTATAAATCTTCCTTTTTTTCCTAATTTGACTCAAGATTTCCCTACTTAACCAAGCTGGATTTTTTCCCCTGCCGGCCTTTTTTCCAGAACACGGGGATGGCTTTTTCCTGAGCTGCCAGGATCTCCTTTTTGAGGAACTCCCAGCCCTCATGGGCTCCCTTGCCCTCAAGTGCTGTCTCCCAGGAGACTTTGCCAACCAGCCTTCTAAACAGTTCAAAGTCTGCCCTCTGGAAATTTAGTGCAACCGTCCTACCTTCCCTCGTAGGTTCGTTGACCAGCTGTGCAAGGAAGTTATCTTCCACGCACTCCAGGAACCTCCTAGACTGCTTCCTTTCTGCTGTGTTGTACTTCCAGCAGATAGCAGGGAGATTGAAGTCTCCCACAAGGACAAGAGGCGCTGACTTGGAGATTGACCCCAGCTGTTTAAAGAAGAGCTCCTCAGCTGCTTCTCCTTGGCTGGGTGGCCTGTAACAGACTCCCAGCACAAAGTCTCCCTTCTTATGGGCTCCCTTGATCTTAACCCACAGGCGCTCAATCTCCTCATCGCCACAGTCCATCTCAGAGGTGTCCAAGTCCTCCCTTACAAAGAGGGCTACTCCACCCCCTCTCCTACCCTTTCTATCCCTCCTGAAGAGTTTATACCCCACCATACCCCAACTCCAGTTATAAGAGTCATCCCACCACGTTTCCGTGGTGGCAACGACATCAAAGGCACCTTGCCCTACAACGGCTTTCAGCTCTTCCATCTTGTTCCCCATGCTGCGTGCATTGGTGTAAATGCACTTCAGCCGAGTAGCAGAGCCTTCAGCCCTCCTAGAGGGGACTACTCCTCCTGGAGTAGTTGATGCCAGAATATCTATATCTCCCTTGTTGAGCGAGGCTGCATTCTCCCCCACTACCTGTATGGTGACACGCTGGTGGTCCTCACCAGCACGCCCCCTCCTAAACTTCAGTGGCCTACATCCAGGCACGCGGTTGTCTAGCCTGGACTGGATCCCCTCCCCCTTCACACCTAGTTTAAAGCTCTATTTATGAGCTTAGCGAGGTTTTTAGCAAGGGCCTTAGCCCCACTAGGAGACCCCACGTGTCCCAACCTTTGCACCCATGTCAGGGGGTGCACGAACCACTCCGTGGTCAAAGAACCCAAAGCCCTTTTCCTCGCACCAGGTTCGGAGCCAGGCATCAATTGAGTCCTTCTTAGTGTCCTGTGGGTCCGCTCCATGTATCCTGGGGATGGAGCAGAACACCACCTGTGCCCCGGAGCCCTCCATCGTCTTCCCAAGGGCCCTGAAGTCTTTTTTGATGTCCTTAGCCTTTCTGTTGGCTAGGCCATCATTACCAGTCTGGACTACTAACAGAGGGTAGTAGTCCGTCTCGTGGATCAGGGAGGGGAGTTTCCCAGCTACTTCCAGCCCTGATGCCCCTGGCAGGCAGCAGACCTCCCGGTGGAGCGGGTCAGGTCTGCAAATGGGTCCCTCCGCTCCTTTGAGGAGGGAGTCCCCTACAACAATCACCCTCCTCTTCTTCTTTGCGGAGGAGGTTATGATTTTCTTCTTAGCAGAGGTTGTTGTGATTTTCTTCTGAGGACTGTGTAGCCTAGGAAAGGATACTAGGCTATGATGACCACCATCCTCAGGACTAGTTTCCTCCTGGAGCACCCGGTACTTGTTCGCCAGGGGGATCTCAGGTGTCGCTGACTGCTTATGGGGAGCAGGCTTCCTTCCCCTGGAAGGAACCTGCTGCCATTCCCCATCCCTGTTAGTCCCAAGCCTGCAGCCTGCAGGTGGGTGCTTATCAGTAACACCAGGTGCAACAGGCTGCTGAGGGAGTGAGAGGGCCCTGCTGCACACGTCTATCTCCCTGTCACATTCCCTGACAGTCCTGAGCCTCCTTACCTCCTCCCTTAACTCCTCCAGCATGCGAAGGAGTTCCTCCACTCGGAGGCAGCCTTCGCAAGTGGAGCCCATGAGAGGAGCAGAGGCACGAGCTGGTTCGAGAGGGGGGCACTGCCTACAGCTCAGGGTCTGGGCAGCCGCATATACCCCTCTTATGCTGAGGATTCCAGAACTGGACACAGTGCTCCAAGTGGGGTCTCATGAGAGCAAAGCAGAGGGATAGAATCACCTCCCTGGACCTGCTGGACACATTCCTTTTGATGCTGCCCAGAGTACAGTTGGCCTTCTGGGCTGTGAGCCTACATTGCTGGCTCATGTTGAGCTTCTCAGAAGAAGATACTGGCTTGTATCAGAAACGGTGTGACCGGCAGGTCCAGGGAGGCGATTCTCCCTCTGTATTCAGCACTGGTGAGGCCGCTCCTTGAATATTGTGTCCGGTTGTGGGCCCCTCAGCACAAGAAGGATGTTGAGGCTCTGGAGCAAGTCCAGAGAAGAGCAACGAGGCTGGTGAAGGGGCTGGAGAACAGACCCTATGAGGAGCGGCTGAGAGAGCTGGGGTTGTTTAGCCTGGAGAAGAGGAGGCTGAGAGGAGACCTCATTACTCTCTACAAGTACCTGAAAGGAGGTTGTGGAGAGGAGGGAGCTGGGCTCTTCTGCCAAGGGACAGGGGACAGGACGAGAGGGAATGGCCTCAAGCTCCGCCAGGGGAGATTTAGGCTGGAGATTAGGAGGAGGTTTTTCACGCCGAGGGTCATTGGGCATTGGAATAGGCTGCCCAGGGAGGTGGTTGATTCCCCTTCCCTGGAGGTGTTTAAGGGACGGGTGGATGAGGTCTTGAGGGGCTTGGTTTAGTGTTAGATAGGAATGGTTGGACTAGAAGATCCGATGGGTCCCTTCCAACCTGGTTGTTCTGTGATTCTGTGATTCTCATCAGCTAGCACCCCCAAATTCCTCTCCTGAGGGCTACTCTTTATCATATTCTCCTCCATCTTGTATTGAAACTGTGGATTGCCCTGATCCAGGTGGAGGATCTTGCAACCGGCTTTGTGAACCTCAAGAGGTTCACACAGACCCACTTCTCCATTCTGTCTAGGTCCCTCTGGATGACATCCTGTTCTTCTGCTGTGACAACTGCACCATTTGGCTTAGTGCCATCTGCAAAGTGACTGAGAGTGCACTCCTGACCCAGAAGACTCTGATGGACTGCCCCGTTCTGCCCTTCCTTGTTCTTCCTCTTCCTCCAGTCTTTGAATCTGTTACTCAGTTGAAAATAAATTCCAGTCTTTCATCTTTGTCAAATTCTTTGAAATGAGCCAGTGTAGTAGATAAGGGCAGATTAGATTCACTTCCCTGTAGGAACAACTACATTGTGAATTGAAATATTTGTAACTCCTGGTGGGTTAAAATGACAGAGCTTAATTTCTCATGGCCTTAGTTTATAAATGCTGTTGCTTGTGTTTCTAGTGTTACTGAAAATGATGGTAAAGCTGCATTTGAGCTGCAACTCAACTGTTAATCTAGCTAAGTGAGACAGAATTTAAGGGATTTTTACAGATCATATTTACTCATTGGTCTAGAAATAGCTTTTAAATTATTAGTCCCTGTAAGGGAAAAGTATGGCTCTGCTAAGTACTACCTCTCAGAAGCTCCGTTACACACTATGGTGTGGCTCAGTATTTGTGTTCCAGAATGCAAACAAAATAAGGGAAGAAATTAAGAATAACGTATGAGTTTGTTAAACCTGGTGACTAATCTTTGAACAGCAGGATGTTCTGGTTGTTCTGTGATTCTGTAAAGCTGAAAATACAAATGTTAAAGAAAATTCTGAAAAATAAAACCCTCTAAATTTACACACTTACAAATTATTTAAAAGGGGAAAGAATAGAAAGGCATGTTAACTTCTGCAGCTACTGAGCTAATGAAAGGTGATTTCCAAAAGCCAAAATTCTGGTAGGCTTTGTCAGCCCCAAGCAATACTCATTGTTGACTCCAATCTTCTTCCCCTTTTTCCTTTTCACACATGGACTTGCACTTATTTCCTCTAAGAGCATCAATCAGTCCATAAAACCAGACTTGAATTCTTTGATGCTCAAATTGAGCAGCTGCCACTGAATCAAGCTGCAACAAAAGCAGGAGCAAGTTATAGCCAGTGGTTTCTCATATTGCTTTTGCAAGCCACCATCTCTACTATCTTTTCCGTTAAGGAACACCTTTAAGTAAATTGGTTTTTTTTAATCAGGCTATTAGTTTAAACGCTTTTCAGATACAATAATAAGAACATCTTATTAAACACGTGAGTACAAGCAGCAGTTTTGAGTATTATCTTGGTACACTGCACTCATAAACCTGAAGCAGTGCATACAGATAGGTTTATCGATTAGTTTTGGACACAGAAAGATCTTCAATTTGTGATATCAGCATACTTGAAGCAAAGATAAACTTACACAGAAACTACTACTACACTTCAGTTTACACTTAACTTTAACAGAAGGTATTGATTTTGTCTTAAGCATCAGTTTATTTCACTGAGTACGAACCACTGCTGCCAGCATCGCTTTAGGGAAGGCAATTCAATTTTTAGATTTTAAAATATCATTTTGTGCCGTTTTTAAGAAATGTTTTAATTAATGGTTAAGTTGCATTAGTGGAATAATGATATACTCTTTACACCACTGCAAGTAGACAGCAGAGTAGAATTTAAGCCTAGGATACAAACTCTGAAAACAATTATTCAAGATTGGTCCACTGAATTTAGCATTCCGAAGCAGTTTGCTGCCAGCCACAATTTAAGCCTCATAAATAGCAAGCTGCACCTTGTATATTTCTTTGTGTCCTAACAAACAATGAACCTATGCCTATTTTATTCTTCCATTAAACACTCTGAAGCTCAAGTAGTGCATTTTACCTCTCTTGTTTAATCTTTTCAATTAGAATCTATTCAAAAGATGATCTATAGAACATAACTTATCGGCCCTCAGGTGTGATACGAGGAGGGCTTTCTTTCGAACAGAAGGTAACGCTCCTCAGCTTCTAACCAGGTTAGTCCTTAGAGGTTATATTCCAGGCAACTCTGTAGCAACATCCAAGACGAAGGAAAAATGCAGAACCAGCAGAACTAACAGAAGCAAAGCCACAACATTTTTCAGAAGAACGGGGCTCATCTGGAACTCTAGAGAAGGGGAAAAGGAGGGGTGGGGGAGAATATACTGTTAACTCATAAAAACTAAACATACACGTTTTTTTAAAAAAAAATTAAAAAAAAGAAGCTGTGTACTCAGGTTTAATTAGCATCAGCATCTTCAGATTATTTCTACTATAAACTCTTGAAAGGCAGCAGAGATCATAAGGAATGGTTCTCCAAATGAAAAGAAATCTAGAGCTCTGCACGAGCAGGACCAAGAAAAACAAACCTGCTCTGAAGTCCAAAATGAATCTTAATCATGGATATCTACAAACTATATAAGAGTTTGAATAATACATTTCCAGATGAGAGAAGTAAATATTTGTTCTCTTTATGAAATCATTCCTTTGTATATTAAATCAAACATTAGTCATTTTTACTTAACTTTGAGTTCTTACAATTTCATCTCCCTTAAAAGAACCTCATTCCTGATGACATCGGATTTTCTTGGAGAAGATCAATGAGCTACAGGGCTCTAAACTTTCTAGAAAGTGTACTGAAATCTTGTAAATTTTGAAGAAAATCATGTCTGTGTTGCCAGTCAAATACTAAAAGCATGACTTTCTGTAGCTAGGGTAAAAAAAAAAATATTGGTGTAGGAAGCAGGAAATAAACCAAGTGTCAGGAAACCCAAATGAGAGCGCTACTCAAAAAATGATACCATCTTCCTCCTCCACACTACTGACTGGATATGTCTGGCCTTCAATGAAGGACTAGATTAAAATTAGTTTTCCCCTGTTCCTGCAAGTAGACATTTTGCAGTTTGCATTCTTAATCTGCTTTCTACATTGGATCAGCACACAGAAAGATGACTTACACTTACATGTTGGCAATATGTTTAACTGCAGCTGAAACGGGTTCAGGAAACCTAGATATCTAGTCCTGAAAACATAAAAAGGAAACCTGGTTTTATTATATGCACAATGCCACCAAAAGATTAGCCATTTAAATAGTGATTGACTAACAGGAGCTAAGGACATATGTGAGATAAAGGCAAAGGAGCAGAGCTGGCAGACACAGAAGAGCATGTCGTCAGGGTTGTGCAGAACAGAGAATGAAGGAGAATTCTCCTTTGATGAATGGAGGTCTTTTAGCACTGATTCAAACTTACCGGAGGATACTTTCAAGCAGGGCCTTTTCTAGGGCCTTCCATCTAGATACCTATTTATCTCTTATCAAGTGCCAACAGAGCTCCACTTTCCAGCTTTCAGTTTTATTCTCCTCTAAAGCCAGGCTCAGGCACCTCCAAGCAACCATTACAGTTAAACTTTGGAGTCCAAGCTGTACAGTTGTGTTAGCTATGACACAGATAAAAGTCGTAAAGCTTGCAAGTACTGATGTAAGAACCCAGATGCTCAGCAGAAGTCTGTTCTGCTAGACCAATTACACCAGCCCTCTTCAAACAGCAGAGCTAGCACACTGAAGCACATACCACAGTAAAAGTGTTCTAGTATATATGGATAGCATATCGGGAGGACATGGTTCAGCCAAGCCAGCAGGCCTGAACCATCAAAAGGAGAGCTTGGTGTTGGTGACAGTCCTCTTTACTTCAAAGCTCTCTGAGCAGTCAAGGAGTTTGCATCCTCTGAAGTTTTGTTGTCTTTCTCTCCCGCCGCTGGAAGAGCTACTTAATCTCGTCTATTAGGCTGACCCAGAAGATGGATGGGCAAGACATTTTAAAAGTATCTAAGCAAATTCAGTTTTCTGAGAGTAAATTCACTTGCATTTTACTGATCTCTACTGAACCTAAAAAGATATTTTGTCTCAATAAAATGTTACTTCTACACAAAAGTTACCCTGAATTTGATTTAAAATAATCATAAAAAAAAGACTTCATCACACAAGAACAATGGGAAGTGTCGAAGGGGGAAAACCAGTACATACTCAACACTAATAAAACGTACAAAACTTCAAAATGTGTCCTTTGCCCTATTCATTTTCTAGATGCAGGTAAAGTTGCAAACAGGTCTTCCTTGTAAAAGTAATAAGTACTGAACTTTTCAAACAAAACAAGAATCTGTTGGTAACAAACTAGATTTCCATCACAAGATTTCTGCAAGTTTCCATCTCAGAAGGCTACCTTTCCAAAAGCTAACATAGCCTATGAGAAATCATTCTTAGTTGTTCCACAGCACCTTATACAGCAAAACTGACTAATATGACAAAAAAAAGATATTTCTCCTTTTCCGCTGGTCCCTCGTGGTACATTTATAAAGCCAGATACCACAGCACATGAATAAAAAGGCCCTGAAAAAAATTATTAGATGACCAGCTAATTTGCTGCACAACTAGCAAACTGCACGGAAACATTCTTTTCACGGGGAAGAAGAGCTACAAGGGAGAGAATAGAAAATTAAATAGTTGTTCTGGCAGTCAGTACTTCTCTTATCCTGGAAAGACATACCACATGTCATCCCTCGTGAGAAATGCATTCATAAAGAAATGAAAAGTCTAGAGTCCTCAGGCTGCCAAGTTTCACTGCAGCACAAGAAAACCAAGTTTGGCTTCCTTTTAACTACTACTCATGGTCTTATCAAATTCTTGTATTAGTCTTCCAGTGACTCACATCCAAACAAACAAATCTTCATCTTTTAAATTATTTTAATTCAGTTACTACTGATAAGATTTCTATAGGTATAAACAAGAAGGAAGTGCTTTATCAAAATAACACAGGGAAAATACAAGAAATGTGTGAATGCTTATCTCGGAGTTCACAACATTCCTGTTCCAAATAATACTGTTTAAATTAAGATTCACTAGAAGTACACTAGATATACTTCTTAATCTGACTAAGGCATTGCTTGGGAAGATAACTGTGTTTTACGGATGACTGAAGAATAACTTGGCAAAACTGTCAGAGTTGTCTAATTTACCACACAAAAATCTTACCTAGTAACATTCCTTTCCATCTTGAGAAGGTGACTGCAAAGAAAAGGACTTTCAACTTTTGACTGAAAGTCAACCCTTGGAGGAATACATACCCCACGTTCCTCCAACTATCTTAAAGATAAAGCTAATAGACAATTACATAACTGTCAAATGTAGAGCAACAGCTAGCTCTTCCGTGCCATTAATGCATTCTAGCCCATCCACTTTCTCAGCAGTGTCAAGTATTTAAGCATCTCCTTTATAAATGTTCCCAATATTGAAGTGTCTACACATACATACTTCAGGGAAATCGTTAAACATAATACTACAACAATGAACAGATACTCCTGACATTAGAGTCCTCTTGCAAAAACATAAGACTTCATAATGAAGGCACGACAGTCATGTACTGCAAAGTGATTCATATCTTTTCTAGGGATTAACTGAAGAGTAAGAACCGAATTACATTTAGGCCAACCTGCCAGAACAAACAAGAACTTGAGCAAATGGTAGCTTTCCTCTTAATTCAAAAGGCAGTTGTTTGGGCAGAATTCATTTCAGTGCCTCCAGTGACCTGCAGAAGAACTATCCTCCGAGTTCAGAGCCCGCTGCTTGGCTACAGGCCACCCCCTGCACCATGCAGAAGTTGCCAATACACGCCGGCTCAGAGCTGCCAGCTCAATAGCACATTCTGCCAAGAAGCCTTTACTCTGTGGATTCATACAAGCCTATGGGAGAGAGCAACTGATAATCAATTATTCCTTAAAAATATATTTAAATGGCAACAAGCACTGTGGACTACTCTGCTCTTCTCCAGCCTTTTCTACCAATAATTTACTGCAGTCAAGGAGGAGCATCAGCTTTTGCTCCACTGCTATTCTTAGCCAGCTCAAATCAGTTATATGCAGTTTGGATGACATTTAGCTATTTCAACATAGATGTGTGTGGATATATCTGCCCCCATTTACATTTGCTGTGCACCTAGTCCTCCTCTTACGAGGCTACTCACGACTAATACAACTTTAACTCAGTCTCTCAGCAGCTCATCAGCCACATCAGCAATAAATCACAGGGAAATGATTTGTTAGAAAATACACTCCTTAATTGCAATCAACACATCTGAATAAACACGCCTCAAAACCAGGCAACCCTTCACTTCCCCAGTGTTGGCCAGTGTTGCATGGCATACTGTTGACATACTGAAGTTAAAAATATCTAACTACATACCATAAAAAGCAAAAGAAACAGCCAGTTTTGTGATCCATTTTGCACAGTACTGTGCACATTCTTGCTCAGGGCTGTGGTCTAACCTCAAATAACCAGTGAAGTATCACATCAAAAGATAAAATAATATTAGATTTTTCTCACTTTGTGTTGCTATTGAGTCTAAATGACAACTAAGGACTAACTGGGCCCTAAGCTCTACTGAATACTTCAAACCACAAAGCTACTCTGCTGGTTTTCCAGTTAGATTCACATGCAGCCTTATTCTCATTTTTACTGCCAAAATTATCCCAGGATGAGTGTGTGATAACAAAGGCAGGCCTTGCCACTTGGTAAACATGGCTTTTGTGCCATACTTACCTGTTTCTATTGGAAAACTAAGTTCATGCTGGCATGCTTGAAGCTGGCTTTGGGTTTTAAGTGAAGGAAAACAGTAATGTGTTCAAAGCCTTAATTCCTGTGTTCTAAGACCAGAAAACTTTGGAATTCAGATGTTCTTACAGAGTTCTCACTGTGGGATGTTTGTTTCAAAGGACTCTGGGTTTGTTTTTAACAATTTATTGCTGTCTGAGTCACTTGCTTGGTCTTTCTGGTCTTTTGGTCAGGCGATTTGAGGACCAGTAGGAAAACAGCAGGAGTGATAATGAAGGGAAGAAGGAGGAAAATATCCTTAGTACTTTCCTATGTTCTAGCCTGAATGCATGCAACAGATAGGGTTCAGAAGTGAGGATGAGTAGGACTGTCTTAGTCTTTTGCTGGGAAAATAGAGAAGCAATGAATGCATGTTGTGCCTGCTTCCCTTTGGTGTGCTATTAGACTTCTAACGCTGTAATTATTTTGGAGAGTTTGAGAGACCTTTGCAGATGTAAATATGAGGAAGAAAATTTGTCTTGTCACGGTGGTGAGGCACTGGAACAGCTTGTCCGAAGAAACTAGGGATGTGTTCAAGCTCAGATTAGATGAGGTTTTAGGCAACCTGACATAGTGGAAGGTGTCCCTGCCCATGGCAGGGGAGTTGGAGCTGGATGAACTTTAAGGTCCCTTCCAACACAAACTGTTCTATGATTAAGTATAAAAAGGAGATGATGTCCTACACACAAGCTAAATTGCATTAATTAGTAAAGTTCCTGAGCTAGCCAGCAAGCAGTGTACAGAACTAAAGGCTTCATCTTGCTGCTGGAAAGCAAATACTTGTCTGTTCAGCTCCTTTTTGAACTGAATTCTGTGAACTGTGATAAAATATACAGTATTTGGTACTTACTAATTTTTAGTGACATTAACACTTCATAAATTATTACATTTTGATAGGAATGGTTGGACTCGATGATCTGGTGGGTCTCTTCCAACCTGGTGATTCTATGATTCTATGTGTCAAACATGCAAAAGGATTATTTTGGAATCAAATATACTAAGTGAAATCAAATTCAATTTGACATGTAAATGCTAAAAGTCAAACAATGTCACACCAATTAATTAATGTTGACAACAAAAGGAAATTCCCAGTTACTCTATGGATTACTTTTCTGAAGCCAACTTTTCCTAATAAAGGGAAAACCTCCATGCTTACACATAAATAAAACTCTGCAGAACTAAGTTTCTACAAAGACAAACTTTGGATTACAGTTACTTCATTTACGACTTAAGTAGCTATATTGACTTTTTTTCTTCTGGAAGTGCTCCGTTTCATGTGACTGTTAGTTCCCTGCAATAATTAATGCTTGTAGAAGTGGTGCAGGTTAGCCTCATTTTCAAGGATCTTGTTGACAAGAAACGCTGTAGCATTAAAGGGCAGACTGCTAGTCTATAAATACATATGCAATACATTCAAGAAAAGGAAAAATCCAAATAACGTTGAAGATAGCAGGCAGATCCTCAGATAAAGGAAAGACAAAATTTAAAAGTCAGAAAAGCACCTCTTCAACATTACACAGATGAAGATAAAAAAATAACAATTAAGGCACCTTCTAGTCTTAAACAAGCAATTATCCTTAGATCCTGCCCTTCCTTCCTTCCTTCCCTTCCACCAACACACTATGTGTGCCTTCAGAGTACTTCAAAATCACCATGACTAAGAGGAACAGAAGAAAGTCAGACACCATGGATTCTTAGAAGGCCTGGCCTCAGTATCAACACTTTTCAGTTAACCATGGACGTTTATAAGCATGCATCTAAAAGTCAGAAGTAGGTTTCCAGTCTAGAAACACAGCATTTTCACAAACTGTTTTAATTTCAGGAAGACGTTTAAAGCATCCACCACCTACAAGGTACAAAATACCTTGAATTACTTGAAAGCCACTGCAGTATTACAATTGTCATAGGTTTCAGTACAGATCAAAAATAACCCTCAGTGTACAATTTCTTTTCTGATGCAAGCACAAAGTGAAGAAACTTGCAAGTGAAAAGATATTTCCTTCTCTACGTGCATTTCAAGAAACAATTTCAAGCAGCTAACTAGAAATCCTAGGAGATGTTTTATAGCAGCTAACCTAGGCCCACTATGTCTTCAAAAGTAACCACACTCCTTTCCTGTTTAAGCTAAGGACTGAAGCTTTATCTTATCAGTCATGCTGTGAACAAATGCTTTCAGAACAAGGAATCCAAAACACTGCACATTTCACAGCTTAACAAAAAGACAAACTTGAACAGTATTCCCAACAACTCTCAACAGAAGAACAGCAAGAACAACAACTGCCTCAAAACTTTTCCTTAAGTTTCTAAAATGAAGGGTAAAACATCAAGTTCTGGTGGTCTCAATTTTGTCAAAGCACAGACTAAAAACTGCCACACCTTTGAAGGCACAGCTGAAGTGAAGAAAAACCTCTTATAAATAGTGCACCTTCACGTTAAAAAAACGGAGAATTCTTCACTGAACTCTAAAGAAGAAGTCATTCCTCCCCACACTGAGCCGATAAGACTGTATTCATGTTTTCTCCTAGTTATCTGATAATCTGAACTGTCAAACTTGTGTTAAACAGGTCTACTTCGCCTGTAACACTGTTTTACACAGACACATTAGGAATATGATCGTGTTTCTCATTTAATTTATTCCTTTCCACCCAAAATACCTGACAAACATTCCAAGTCACATCTTTCATTACTCAGCTCACCTAATCCAATTTAAAAAACATCATTTTAGAGCTGACAGGATTAAAAAAACATAACTTCTTTAAAGCATCATGGAAATAGCATCCACATTCATTCAAAACCAAGTATATTCACACAAAGTTGTGATCAGGAGGACCTGCGTATAATTTCTAGGAAATAAATCATGAAAGAGTAACAACACAACTAACTAACAAAAGGACTATTAAACATTACAGGCATTTAAATTTTGACATTTCATCATCTTCAGCAGGTATATTAAGGCTATTGTCTAGATCATACAGTATTTCCTCTAAACTTCTTTCTAAAATATCCAGCATGTTTCCTTAGGGAAGCTGCTTTAAAACCAGCAAGATGAGGAAAACTCCTGGGACACTGACAGAAGCAGCTTCGTGGAATGAAGCATCGGAGCCAGAGTGTTACCCCAGGAACATCAGCCCAGAAAGCAAGCACTAGAATCAGCAAAAAGATCACATACTACGAAGGTCACCAAAGAAGTAATACTGGTCATAAAATTAGTAACAAATTGGCAGGAGATTTTGAGGCCAAGATGGCCACAGAAAAATGCAGAAATAAAACTGCTTTAGTTCTGGACGGTAAACTTCAAATCCCTGATTCTGATTTAAGATAGAGAATTGATTATCAATATGGCAAGAAAACAAAACAAACCTTTTGAGGTACCTCTGAACTCCCAATAAACTGGGAAAGAACGTGCTGACATTTATTAGCACTAACAGATGCTTTCTCAGGCTGGTCAGAAACTTTGTTAGATGAAATTATACCTTGTTTAGAGTGCCTGCAGTAATATTGTTAGGTAGAGGTATACGTTTATGTTAAAATGACAAAGATTAACGAGCTTTTAAGAACGGATTAGTAGTTACATTCTCCATACTGATCACAGTCCTGAAGCCGGGTGGAGAACAACAATCATCGGATTGTTGATGATAAAACAGTAAACGGCTAAGAGTGTAAAACAAAGCCAATACTGGCATCAAGCACTTCTTTTGACCTTGCTAAAGTCTTGAAGTAGTAAGAAAAAAACCTAAGTATTAGCCCTGTGTACCAGTTGAAGTATACAGGAAGGGATCTCACAGAACTAAGTGAGAATTTGCCTAATCAGCTAAACGAGCTGCATGGCATAAAAGTTTAAGATGAATCTGTACCCGGAAATGAGTTTTTTGTTGAAGATTTTGCAGGATAACCACCGAAAACAGCAGAATGGACCATACGAAGTATTGGTGACAGCCTTCGCAGCAGTCCGAGTGGGAAAACTCGGATCAAGAAAAGAAAATCGTCTACCAGTCAGTGGACAACAGAACGCTTGACACCTTTGAGAACTGTAATATTATTGAAAGCCTTATTTTCCCACAAGTGGAATACCTCTGGAAACGTTTGAAAAAACCTGCTTGTGTGATGTACGCTATGTATTTTGGGAGTCCCTGTAAGCCTTCAAACCTTAAAAAACTATACAGGGTTATCAAAACTGCCATATAAATCTGAAACTATGCTGGCTTCCATTTAATACCTGGAGTAGCCATGCCCATGAGTTATAGTATGTGTCTGTAGGTATGCAAGGCATCAATTTTGGAGAATAAAACTGAAGCTGATTATCTGTTATTGAGATACCATAAGTAATTTGCTGACTTTAAGGGCATCAATCAGCTGTAAACTTGCCCTAGTCAAAACAATCTTTTCTCAATATTATAACATGAGAACTATCAGTTTTGCTAACCCGTACGCTGTACCAATGTATACTGTAATGTTGTACAAGACCGGATCACTGCAATAAAAATGCTGGTCCTTACCAAATATGAAGCCCTAGACACTGAGCCAGATGACCCGGGGGGAGAGAAAAAAAAAAAAAAAAATTCAGGAGTGTAAGGACCTTTTAACCTTTGCTGATCCTCAAGGGAGAGGGGGGACTGACAGGATTGATCTCTTCCTCGAGGAGAGACAGGATTCTTGGGGGTCTGCAGAGAAGACCTATCTATAAACAAAAGGCCCCCTTTGGAATGTGCCAACATCACCATGTTGTTACCTAGGTCTGCCTCGTCGTCTTAGCAAAATGTTTTGGACCCTAACAATTAATAAAGTGCCTGTCGAGATCGAAATTTGACTCCCTTGACTCTCTCTCTCTCTCTCTCTTTGAGTTATTATTTTGCAACTCTGAAATCAGAAATGAAACGAACCATCACGAGGCCGCTTACGAGTGGACCGTGACACCCCCGCCCCCCCCCCAACCAGAGCCGAGATTGGGGACCAGGGGGGAGGGCACGGGAGGGGGACCCCAGGAGGGAGTGGGGGACACATTGGGGGGACTCGGTGAGAGGGGAGGGGGATCAAGAAGAGGTGGGGAGGGGGCACAGACCCACAGATGGGATGGGGGGGTATGGTGGGGTGGGGGTGGGGGAGGACCCGGTGCAGGAGCTGCCACTGGGAATAACGGAACTGGGGAAACATGGGGATGAACCAGGAAGCCCCAGAGCGGGAAGATCCATCCCCAGAGCATCCGCTAACCGGGTTGTGGGAATCCCAGGGATGCACTGGGCAGGCCCAGAGGGGGAGATGTGGCCCCAGGGCTCCCGCTAACTGGGAATAACGGGGATGCCAAGGGGCTTACCCGTGTCGGCAGCTCCCCCGGTGTCGGGCTCAGCCCCGCGGCGACCCTCACGGCCTCCTCCTCCTCCTGCTGGAGCCTGGCGCCCGCCTTCAGCCCTCCTCTCCCGGTCCCGCGGCCGCCGCCAATCGACCAAGAGAGCGACCGCCAGCAGCAGGTTGGCCGCCTCCGGGCCCAGCAGAATCGCGACGAAGGTCGACAGAGCCCACAGCAGCGGCCGGCCCAGCGAGCCCGGGGGCTGCGGATCCATCCCGGCCACAGCCCCAGACCCGAGCACCAACGGCCAGCGCGCTCGCCCGCGAGGCGAGCCTCAGAGACAAGCCACGCCCACAGAGGGAGCCGCTCCCCTTGCAGAGACACGCCCCCTCGCGCCAAGCCAGGCCCACAAGGGGAGATGCTCCCCTTGCAGAGACACGCCCCCTCGCCAAAGCCACGCCCACAAAGGCAGACGCTCCCCTTGCGGGACAAGCGCCCTCACCAAAAGCCACGCCCACTCGCGCCAAGCCACGCCCACAAGGGGAGATGCTCCCCTTGCAGAGACAAGCCCTCACCAAAAGCCACGCCCATTCGCGCCAAGCCACGCCCACAAGGGGAGATGCTCCCCTTGCAGAGACAAGCCCTCACCAAAAGCCACGCCCACTCGCGCCAAGCCGCGCCCACAAAAGGACACGCGCCCCTTGCAGAGACATGCCCCTTCCCCAAGCCACACGCACAAATGGAGCCACGCCCCTTCAGCGAAGCCACACCCCCTTTGGCTGAGCTAAGCCCCCATATGTAGCCACTTCCCCTAGAGAGCCACAACTGCATAGAGACGCTCCTGCAGACACGCCCCCTCGCCAAGCCACGCCCACAAAGGCAGACGCTCCCCTTGCAGAGACAAGCGCCAGAGCAAAGCCACGCCCACAAACGGAGCACTGTCAATATCAGAGACGTCCCAACCTGCATCCCTTTGACTCCCGCTTTGCAGAAGAACTTCTTCACCTCCACATCGATCTGGACGTCACCCACGTAGCTGCGGAGATGGGATTGGGAGGGGGTGAGGTTTGGGGGGGGGTTGTACCCATGACCCCCCCCAACCCCAAGAAAGGCGAAGGTGGGGGGGCTGAGAGGCAAATGGGGGCTGAGAACTGGAGCTTTCATCACACGGAGGGTGGGGTTGGGGGCTCCAGCCGCTCACCTGATGTTGAGATCCAGCAGAATCTGCTTCTCGTGGGCACCAGGATGAGATCGGACACCCAGGACCCGGAGGGGCCATGTCCATATTGGGGCTCCCCCGGCACATCCCGGGGCTCCCCCAGCACTCAGAGCCAGCACCAAGGGGGCTGTGTCCATATTAGGGCTCCCCCAGCAAGGGTCTATGGTGGCGTTGCTCATGGTGATCCCCCCCAGCGGCTGCGCCATGGAGACGGCCACCGGCGCCATGGAGACCGGGGGGGCCATGCCCTGCGCGATGGTGTGAGCCAGAGCGGCCGAGAGCGGCGTGATCTCGGGGTTGAGGGGCGGGGGGGCGGCGTTGGCCGGGGGAGCCGCCTGCGCCCCCGCCTGCGCCCCCAGCTCCTGCCCAGCTTCCGGCGAGACCCGGAAGGCGCCGCGGGGCTGCTGCCCTGGCGTGTGTATGTCCCGCGTCGTGACGTCATCAGCGGGCGACGCGCTTCACTTCCTCCCCAGTGCAGGTTGCCCCGCGGAGCCTCCTTCCTCGTCGCCGTTACCGGAGGAGCCTTCCCCATTCTCTCCAAGCTTCGTTAGCCGAGAAGCCACCCCCTCCCCAGCCCCGGTTCAGCGCCCGTTAGCAGACCTGCCCCTTCTCGCCGTTCCCAGAGGAGCTTTACCCCATCTCGCTCCGCGTTACCGGAGCTTTGTGTCCCTCCTTCGTCCCCGTTACCGGAGGAGCCCCCAACTCCCCAAGTCCGTTACGGGCATGGCCCAGCCCAGCCCCAGCCCTCCCCATCACCTTCTTTGGAACCGGGAGAGCCTCCCCGGTACTAGAGGAGCATCCTCCGCTTCATCCCGTTACCGGACGAGCCCTCCCGGCCCAGCTCACGGCTGCTCCCTGGAGAAACCAGCCTCTCTCTCCCCACCCGGTTACAGGAGGAGACCCCCTCCGGACGGTTCCTCCCGTTACTTAAGGTTTTTTTCCTTCTGCACAAAGCTCCCCTCCATCCACCCCGTTAACGGAGGATCCCCCCGACCCGGTTCCCCATTACCGGAGCAGCCCCACAATCGTAAACAGACACCCCACACCGAGTCCAAACAACACCACAGCTTTATTGGCAGACACCGTGGCTGCTGCTACAGATCACAGAACCGGCCCCGGTGCTGCGGAGCCCCCGCCCCACAGCACCGGGACCCTTCTTCCCGGGATCCTGAGTCACTCCCGAGCGGCAGCGGCAGCAGCGGCAGTGTCGTCTACTTGGACCTCTGCCTCATCTTTCTTCGCTTGCGCTTCAGCCTGGGGAGAGAGCAGCACTCAGACAATTATAGAATCATAGAACAAGCAGGTTGGAAGAGACCCATCGCATCATGGAGTCCAACCATTCCCATCAAACACTAACCCATGTCCCTCAGCACCTCATCCACCCGTCCCTTAAACACCTCCAGGGAAGGGGAATCAACCACCTCCCTGGGCAGCCTGTTCCAATGCCCAATGACCCTTTCTGGGAAAAACTTCCTCCTAATCTCCAGCCTAAATCTCCCCTGGTGGAGCTTGAGGCCATTCCCTCTTGTCCTGTCCCCTGTCCCTTGGGAGAAGAGCCCAGCTCCCTCCTCTCCACAACCTCCTCTCAGGGAGTCACAGAGAGCAATGAGGTCTCCTCTCAGCCTCCTCTTCTCCAGGATAAACCCCCCCAGCTCTCTCAGCCGCTCCTCATAGGGCCTGTTCTCCAGCCCCTTCACCAGCTTCGTGGCTCTTCTCTAGACTCTCTCCAGAGCCTCAACATCCTTCTTGTGCTGAGGGGCCCACAACTGAACACAGGATTCAAGGAGCGGCCTTCCCAGTGCTGAGTCCGGAGGGAGAATCACCTCCCTGGCCCTGCTGCTCACACCATTTCTGATCCAGGCCAAGATGCCATTGGCCTTCTTGGCCCCCTGGGCACACTGCTGGCTCATGCTCAGTCGCTGTCAACCGACCCCCCCAGGTCCCTCTCCTCCTGGCAGTTTTCCAGCCAGACTTCTCCCAGTCTGGAGCTCTGCTCAGGGTTGTTGTGCCCCAAGTGCAGGACCCGGCATTTGGCCGTGTTAAACCTCATCCCATTGGACACTGCCCAGCGCTCCAGCCTGTTTAGGTCCCTTTGCAGAGCCTCCCGACCCTCGAGGTGGTGATGGGGACAACACAACTGGGGACACCACGATTAGGACATCACGATTGAGGACATCACGATTGAGGACAACATGGTGAGGACATGGTGATGGGGACAACACAATGGGGACGCCCTGCCCAGACCCTGGGGGTGACATCTCACCAAGAGATGGGGACACCTCACAATCCTCAAGGTCCTCAATCCCCTCCCCAAATGTCACACGAAGCCACCGTCATCTCCTCCCTCTTTTATTAGCGTGAGGAGTTGGGGGGGGGGGGGTACACAAAGGCAGCGAGGGGGTCAGTGCGGCGATGGTGGCATCTTGGTGGCAGCAGCCGCTCTTCCAGAAGCATCTCCCCGAGCAGGGGGAAGGGGGGGTGGGGGGCACAACCCCAACCGAGTCCCTCTCCCCCGACAATAGGCGAAGGCACAAGGTGGGTAACAGTCAGTGGGCAGTGTCGGGGGGGCACAGCCAGACGACCCCCCCCCCCAATAAAATGTGTCTTTGGTCAGTGATATGGGGGTGGGGATTGTCATGGGAGCAGCTTAGGGGGGGCCCCAACCCCCCCAGTGAGGCACAGCGAGGATTTTGGGGGGTGGGGGGTGGGTGGATTTAGGGGGTGGTGCGGTCGTCCTGCAGCTCATACCTGGGGTGGGGAGAGAGAGAGAGATTTGGGGGGTTTGGGGGGAAAGAATTTGGTGGGAGGGAAGAGAGTTGAGGGGGGGAGAGAGTTTGGGGGAAAGAAGAGAGTTTGGGGGGAAAGAGAAGAGAGTTTGGGGGTGAAGAGAAGAGAGTTTGGGGAAAGAAGAGTTTGGGGAGAAGAAGAGAGTTTGGGGAGAGAAGAGAGTTTTCGGGAGAGAGGAGAGTTTTGGGGAGAGAGGAGAGTTTTG
>JAUMJK010002172.1:0-65223 GCA_033558105.1 Coccyzus lansbergi | reverse complement strand
CTCCATAGGCTGCCCAGGGAGGTGGTTGATTCCCCTTCCCTGGAGGTGTTTAAGGGACGGGTGGAGGAGGTCCTGAGGGACATGGGTTAGTGTTTGATGGGAATGGTTGGACTCGATGATCCAATGGGTCTCTTCCAACCTGGTTGTTCTATGATTCTATGATCCTTGTAGGTCACTTCCAGTTGAGCTGTTCCATTCAAAACATTCCCTTAAACACCTCCAGGGAAGGTGACTCAATTCCCTCCCTGGGCAGCCTATTCCAATGCCCAATGACCCTTTCTGGGAAAAACTGCCTCCTAATCTCCAGCCTAAATCTCCCCTGGTGGAGCTTGAGGCCATTCCCTCTCGTCCTGTCCCCTGTCCCTTGGGAGAAGAGCCCAGCTCCCTCCTCTCCACAACCTCCTTTCAGGGAGTTGGAGAGAGTAATGAGGTCTCCTCTCAGCCTCCTCTTCTCTAGGCTAAACCCCCCCAGCTCTCTCAGCCGCTCCTCATAGGGCCTGTTCTCCAGCCCCTTCACCAGCTTCGTGGCTCTTCTGTGGACTCTCTCCAGAGCCTCAACATCCTTCTTGTGCTGAGGGGCCCACAACTCAACACAGGATTCAAGGAGCAGCCTCCCTCCCATTTCTGATCCAAGCCAGGATGCCCTTGGCCTTCTTGGCCCCCTGGGCACACTGCTGGCTCATGGTCAGTCGCTGTCGACCAACCCCCCCAGGTCCCTCTCCTCCTGGCAGTTTTCCAGCCAGACTTCTCCCAGTCTGGAGCTCTGCTCAGGGTTGTTGTGCCCCAAGTACAGGACCCAGCATTTGGCCGTGTTAACCCTCATCCCATTGGACTCAGCCCATGGATCCAGCCTGTTTAGGTCCCCCCAACCTTTTCCTCATCGTCACCCCAACCTTTTCCCCATTGTCCTCCCCTTTTTTCCCTTGTCACCCCCCTTTTCACCCTTTCTACCCTTCTCCTACCCCCCTGACCCCCACCCCATGCTCCCCAGCCCCGATCCTGCCCACCCCCACCCCAGCCTGGAGCTGGATCTGGGGGTCGGCTTGCAATTCCCACAACTGCCTTTCCTTCTAGCCTTTGGCAAACTGAGGGATGATGGGGCTGGGGGGTCTCTGGGGGTATCTCTGCAGGTCCCCCGTCTGCCGCTTCTCCGACAAGGGCCCCTCCAGGCCCATCCTGGCCGCCCTGGCCTCGGGAGCCAAGCGCCTCAACCAGAGATACGAGAAGCTCCTGGAAAGGACTTTCCCTCGCTTCTACATCTTGTATGCCACCTTCACCAGAGGTGGGGCCCGGTGGGGGGCACGACGTCCCTGCTACTCTGGGGACATCGGGGATGGCTGGAAATGCTCCCTGTTTCCTTCCTGGGGAGGTGGGGAGGACGTTCCTACTTCTCCGGGAAGAGTGGAGGCAACTGAAAATGCTTGGACATGCTTTAGTGTTTGGTAGGAATGGTTGGACTTGATGATGTGATGGGTCTCTTCCAATCTGGTTGTTCTGTGATTCTGTGATTTTATGCTCAGGGCCATTCCTGCTGCTCCAAGGAGAGGGAAGGAGGCTGGAAACGCTCCCTGGTCCTTTCCAGGGGATGTTCCGGCTGCTTCAGGGGGATCAGAGGTGGTTGGAAATGCTGCCTGGTCCCTTCTTGGGGATAAGGGACATTCCTATTGCTCCAGGGGGGTTGGAGATGGCTGGAAATGCTCCCTCTTCCCTTCCTGGGCATGAGGAACATTCCTGCTGCTCCAAGGAGAGCAGAGGTGGTTGGAAATGCTCCCTGTTCCCTTCTTGGGGTTGGGGAACGTTCCTACTGCTCCAAGGATAGCAGAGGTGGTTGGAAATGCTCCCTGTTCCCTTCTTGGGGTTGGGGGAACGTTCCTGCTGCTCCAAGTAGAGCAGAGGTGGTTGAAAACGCTCCCTGTTCCCTTCCTGGGTGGGGAGACAGGATCTTCCCTCTCTGCGGAGGGGATGGAGGCAGCTGGAAACGCTTCTCTGTTCCCTTCCCGGGGCTAAAACCTGCCTGGCTGGAGGTGTTTGCTGGGGACTCGGGCTCTGGAGACGCTCTGTTCCGGCAGGAATCCAAGCGCTTTGCGTGGAAGTGAAGGAGATCCAGAAGATCCGGTCGCAGATGTCGCGGCAGAGGCTGAGCACCCACCAGCTGCCCTATCGGGAGATGGAAAGGCTGCGGCAGGTACGGGACCTTCCCTCCCTCCATAAGCCCAGAGATAAGATCCAGTGCCTGTGCTGGGATCAGAGAATCATAGAACAACCAGGTTGGAAGAGACCCATCGGATCTTCTAGTCCAACCATTCCTATCAAACACTAAACCAAGTCCCTCAGGACCTCATCCACCCGTCCCTTAAACACCTCCAGGGAAGGGGAATCAACCGCCTCCCTGGGCAGCCTATTCCAATGCCCAATGACCCTCTGTGTGAAAAACTTCCTCCTAATCTCCAGCCTAACTCTCCCCTGGTGGAGCTTGAGGCCATTCCCTCTTGTCCTGTCCCCTGTCCCTTGGGAGAAGAGCCCAGTTGCCTCCTCTCCACAACCTCCTTTCCGGTAGTTGTAGAGAGCAATGAGGTCTCCTCTCAGCCTCCTCTTCTCCAGGATAAACCCCCCCAGCTCTCTCAGCCACTGCTCAGAGAGGCTGATTCCCGGGGCAAGGCGTGTTCCCTGCCTCAGGGTGAGGTTTAGAAGCTGCTGATTTTGAAGGGATTCTGCATCTTCACTGTCCGGTTCTCATTCTCTCCTCTCCTTCCGGAGGCAGTTCCGCCGGGATGTGATCAAGGCCATTCCTGTTGGAATTATTGCCATCCCGCCCTTCGCCAACTTTCTGGTCATCGTCCTCATGTGAGTATCAGCCTCGCGGCCCCAATCTTGTGCCTCCTCAGCTCCCAATATTTTCGATATCAGACTGGACTGCTGGGATGAGTCCAATGGGATGAGGGTTAACAAGGCCAAATGGCAGATCCTGCACTTGGGGCACAACAACCCTGAGCAGAGCTCCAGACAAGGAGAAGTCTGGCTGGAAAGTGCCTGGAGGAGAAGGACCTGGGGGGGTTGGTTGAAGAGGAGGCAGCAGGGGCCCAGGTGGCCAAGAAGGTCAAGGGCATCTTGGCTTGGAGCAGACCCAGCGTGGCCAGCAGGGCCAGGGAGGTTCTCCCTCTGGTTAGACCTAACCTTGAATCCTGTGTTCAGTTGTGGGCCCCTCAGCACCAGAAGGATGTTGAGGCTCTGGAGCAAGTGCAGAGAAGAGCCACGAAGCTGGGGAAGGGTCTGGAGAAGAAGAGGAGCAGCTGAGAGAGCTGAGGGGGTTTCTCCTGGAGAAGAGGAGGCTGAGAGGAGACCCCATTGCTCTCTGCAACTCCCTGAGAGGAGGTTGTGGAGAGGAGGGAGCTGGGCTCTTCTGCCAAGGGACAGGAGACAGGACGAGAGGGAATGGCCTGAGGCTCCACCAGGGGAGATTTAGGCTGGAGATTAGGAGGAGGTCTTTCACAGAAAGGGTCATTGGGCATTGGAACAGGCTGCCCAGGGAAGGGGTTGATTCCCCTTCCCTGGAGGTGTTTAAGGGAAGGGTGGATAAGGTCCTGAGGGACTTGGGTTAGTGTTTGATGGGAATGGTTGGACTCGATGATCCGATGGGTCTCTTCCAACCTGATTGTTTTATGGTTCAATGATTCCCTGACTCCTGAGCTCACCCCTTGGCAGGAGAGAAGCTCCACGTCTCCTCAAACAGCTTGGGCCTCGTTCCAGCACCATGAAATCCGCCTGCTCTGGCTCAAGCATGTGTTTTTGCTCACTGAATCCCTGTCTCCCCTTCTCTCTCCCAAGGTATTTCTTCCCACGCCAGCTCCTCATCCGCTACTTCTGGACCCCGAGCCAGCAGGTTGAGTTCCTGGAGACCTACGATGCCATCCGGAGGGAGTCGTATCCGCACGTGGTGGAGAGTTTAGCCGTGGCCGCGCGCTCCCTGCCCGAACCTCAGCTCCGGGGCCGCCTGCAGGAGCTCTGTGCCGAGGTGTGCCAGTAATTCCCATCCCACCTCCGCTGCCGCCCTTCCCGAGGGATGGAGGAGGCCTGGGAGATGTCATCGGCGCTCGCTGTGGCTCTTTCAGGTGCAGAGAGGTTCCCAGCCTCATGTGGCTGAGCTCTATGCCGTTAGAAGTTTGTTTTCGGGGTCTCTGTTGGCTCTCAACAAGCTCCAAGTGTCTCACGTGGTGAGTGTGGCTTTTCTCCTGAGAGTGACATATGTGGGAGAGTCCGTGGAGGCCACGGAGGTGATCTGAGGGCTGGAGAACCTCATGTATGAGGCCAGGCTGAGAGAGCTGGGCTTGTTCAGGCTGGAATCATAGAATCATAGAACAACCAGGTTGGAAGAGACCCATCGGATCATCTAGTCCAACCATTCCTATCAAACACCAACCCATGTCCCTCAGGACCTCATCCACCCGTCCCTTAAACACCTCCAGGGAAGGGGAATCAACCCCCTCCCTGGGCAGCCTATTCCAATGCCCAATGACCCTTTCTGGGAAAAACTTCCTCCTAATCTCCAGCCTAAATCTCCCCTGGTGGAGCTTGAGGTCATTCCCTCTTGTCCTGTCCCCTGTCCCTTGGGAAAAGAGCCCAGCTCCCTCCTCTCCACAACCTCCTTTCAGGGAGTTGTAGAGAGCAATGAGGTCTCCTCTCAGCCTCCTCTTCTCCAGGATAAACCCCCCCAGCTCTCTCAGCCGCTCCTCATAGGGCCTGTTCTCCAGCCCCTTCACCAGCCTCGTTGCTCTTCTCTGGACTCTCTCCAGAGCCTCAATATCCTTCTTGTGCTGAGGGGCCCACAACTGAACACAGGATTCAAGGAGTGGTCTCCCCAGTGCTGAGTCCAGAGGGAGAATCACCTCCCTGGCCCTGCTGGTCACACCATTTCTGATCCAAGCCAGGATGCCATTGGCCTTCTTGCCCCCCTGGGCACACTGCTGGCTCGTGGTCAGTCGACTGTCGACCAACCCCCCCAGGTCCCTCTCCTCCTGGAGAAGAGAAGGTTCTTGAAACACTCTCTCCCTGCCGACTCCCTGGGCTGGGCAGCCCAGTCGGGCGTTCCGAGACCTGGCATTTAGTGTGGGCAGGACAATTAACCCAGTAATTAAAGACGAACAGGAATGCCGCTGACCCTTGTCTCTTCCTTCTTCCCAGAAAGCTCTGAGCCAGGTCCTGTTCCTCACCACCCACTTGCCGGCGTTTTTCCTGCGGCGCCGTCTGCGCAGCCACGTCCTGGAGATCCAGCAGCTGGATCGGGCTTTGCTGCGCCTGGGCCTGGGCCAGCTCTCCGAGGAGGAGCTGCGAGCGGTGAGGAGACTCTTCCACCAGCCTCTGCTTTCCCCACGAAGGCCTCGACCCTATTGCCACAGGGGCACAGCGCCTTCCTCCCACCCCACGGGGAGCTCGATTGAATCATCTACTCATAGAACAACCAGGTTGGAAGAGACACATCGGATCATCGAGTCCAAGCATTCCCTACAAACACTAAATCATGTCCCTCAGGACCTCATCCACCCGTCCCTTAAACACCTCCAGGGAAGGTGAGTCAACCACCTCCCTGGGCAGCCTATTCCAATGCCCAATGACCCTTTCCATGAAAAACTTCCTCCTAAGCTCTAGCCTAAATCTCCCCTGGTGGAGAGGGATCTGCTCTCCTCTGGGAAGGCATTTTCGAAGCCTGTTTTCCAGGCTGGGACACCCCAGGGAGCGTTTTCCCTTGTTTTCACACTGAGGGGCTGGAGAACAGAACCTATGAGGAGCGGCTGAGAGAGCTGGGGTTGTTTATCCTGGAGAAGAGGAGGCTGAGAGGAGACCTCATTACTCTCTACAACTGCCTGAAGGGAGGTTGTGGAGAGGAGGGAGCTGGACTCTTCTCCCAAGGGACAGGGGACAGGACAAGAGGGAATGGCCTCAAGCTCTGCCAGGGGAGATTTAGGCTGGAGATTAGGAGGAAGTTTTTCCCAGAAAGGGTCATTGGGCGTTGGAATAGACTGCCCAGGGAGGGGGTTGAGTCAGATTTGAGAGGTTGGGTGGCAGCAGCCCCACTCTGACCCCCCAGTTTTGTTTTTCCAGCTTCCGACGCTTCCCTCCTGGCGAACAGCATGGTCCTGCTGTCCCTCAACTACGTGCGGGCGAAGGCGTGAGGGCCGAGCTGCCGGCTGCGCCCTCTCCCCCTGGCATTGGGCAGCAGCCTGGCCATTCCCGGCCTGGTGCCTCCCTCTGATGTGAAAGCACAGCCTGGAGCTGGCGAGAGGAGCTTTGATACTGCTGGGGGGCTACGGCATGACTCCCTCCCTCCTGTGCTGGAGGTTTGTGCTGTTGGCAGGGGCTGGAGCTGTTGTGGGGCTGAGCCCCGCTGTTGTCTGGGGCTGTCCCAGCTCTGGAAGTGCATTACTTGGATATGGAGCAGGTGAGGAAGTATCTCTGCCTCCCAGAGCTCTGTTCATTTTGGGTTTTCCCAGTCCCTGCAGGTTTTTTTAGTTTTTGTTCTCTCCGGAGCAGCTTTGTATACAAAAAGAAAACCTCCCTAGGGCTTGAAGGAGCCCCCAAATCCCACTTTGAGTGGCCTGGGAGCCTCAGGGGCAGCCTGGAATTTCATTTCTGCCACTGGGGTGGTTGGAAAGGCAGCCACATCCATCGGCTTCTGCTGGATTGGAGCTCAGAGGCTCCAGCAGCAAACTTCGAGTGAGTTGATCCCATGTTGATGTATTTTATTAAAGAAAAAATGTTGATGTATTTTGTTAAAGACAAAACGTTGATGTATTTTTTTTTTTATTAAAGACAAAAACCACACGAGGGGCTTGGGTGTCTCCCTGCTTCCTGCGCCGTGAAATCCTCCTCCTTGCCCCCTGGAAAGTGTCTTCATTCCCCTGTTCAAAGTCTTTATCAACGACCTGGATGAAGGCATTGAGGGTACCCTTAGCAAGTTTGCAGATGACACTGAGCTGTGTGCAAGTGTGGATCTGCTGGAGGGTCGGGAGGCTCTGCAAAGGGACCTAAACAGGCTGGATCCATGGGCTGAGTCCAATGGGATGAGGGTTAACACGGCCAAATGCTGGGTCCTGCACTTGGGGCACAACAACCCTGAGCAGAGCTCCAGACTGGGAGAAGTCTGGCTGGAAAACTGCCAGGAGGAGAGGGACCTGGGGGTGTTGGTCGACAGCGACTGAGCATGAGCCAGCAGTGTGCCCAGGGGGCCAAGTAGGCCAAGGGCATCCTGGCTTGGATCAGAAATGGTGTGGCCAGCAGGGCCAGGGAGGTGATTCTCCCTCTGGACTCAGCACTGGTGAGGCTGCTCCTTGAATCCTGTGTTGAGTTCTGGGCCCCTCAGCACAAGAAGGATGTTGAGGCTCTGGAGAGAGTCCAGAGAAGAGCCATGAAGCTGGTGAAGGGGCTGGAGAACAGGCCCTATGAGGAGCGGCTGAGAGAGCTGGGGGGGTTTATCCTGGAGAAGAGGAGGCTGAGGGGAGACCTCATTGCTCTCTCCAACTACCTGAAAGGAGGTTGTGGAGAGGAGGGAGCTGGGCTCTTCTGCCAAGGGACAGGACGAGAGGGAATGGCCTCAAGCTCCACCAGGGGAGATTTAGGTTAGAGATTAGGAGGAGGTTTTTCATGGAAAGTGTCATTGGGCATTGGAATAGGCTGCCCAGGGAGGTGGTTGATTCCCCTTCCCTGGAGGTGTTTAAGGGACGGGTAGATGAGGTGCTGAGGGACATGGGTTAGTGTTTGATAGGAATGGTTGGACTAGAAGATCTGATGGGTCTCTTCCAACCTGGTAGTTCTATGATTCTATGAAAAAATCTCTCTTTCGAAGCAGTTTTAGGGATAAAGGAGGAGTAGAACTCCCTGGTCTCTGAGCTAAAAAAAAAAACCCCTTCCCTTCCTCCCTGCCCCAAGGAATTCCCAGGAAGGGCTTTCACCCCCTTGGAGCCGGCGACTCCCTGTGCATCTTTATTTTATTTTATTTTTACACTTAAATATTTCTCTTTAAATACAGCGTTATCACCATGAAAAGAACAGAAAAGGCTGAGGAGGAAGAAGAGGGGGCGAAGATTAGGAGGCCAAGCTTTGGATTCACACTGGGAAATTAGAAGTGTGTGTGTGTGTGTGTGTCGGGGTGGGGGTCAACCTCGGGCAGCATGAGCTGGGGAGGGGGCAGAGGCGCAGTTTAAATCTGACGCAGAGCTGGGGAAGGGCTGAGGCTCTCGGTAGCACCAGCTGGGAAAGGGGTTGTTGCTATTCCCATGGCTCCCAGAGTGATCGAGGAGCCAGGGAGGATGTTTCAACCAATCCAACGACCCCCAAAGGCAGCCAAACGCTTCCCTCGTGCCGAGAACGCACCAGGATCCTTGTGAAAATGGACTTGGTTGAGCAGGAGAAGCCGCCAGTGAGGGGTAAGGCCTTTTTTCCCCTCCCTGGTTTAGCCCTTGAGGTGGGAAGCTGCCCCTTCCCCTCAGCTCAGGGGCTTGGACCCGCGGGAAGGAGCTGCTTTTGGCTCGACAGCTCGAGCAGCACAGGGATTTAGATAGGAATGGTTGGACTAGAAGATCCGATGGGTCCCTTCCAACCTGGTTGTTCTGGGATTCTGGGATTCAGCCCCTTCCCAACCCTTCGGAGCCAAGAAAGGAGCCTCCACATCCACCGCTCGGCCCCCTCTGGCTTTGTCCTGGTTTCACTGGGACAATTCTCCCAGGAGCAGCTCCTCCAGGCTCGTTTTCCGAGGAGCTGGGTAGGTAGGATGGAGCCCTCAGGGAGGGTCTCTGTGCTCCTCTCAACTCCTGCTTCTCCTTCAAAATCCTCTTTGCTCAGCGCCAACGGCAGCAGAGATGCTTCCACCAGCCAGGACGGAGGTTGAAGCCACTGGGAGAGGAAAACGGAGCTGGGAGAGGCCCCGTGTGGTGCTAGGGAGTCACAGAAAGTGCTTTTCCCACACGGGGGAACAGACAAACGGACACGGTTCTCCGTCACGGCTAAACCCTGGTGGCCAAGGGCTCCATCTTTTCCAATCCTGGCGGTTAAACCTCCCTCTGCCAACTTCCGAGGAGAGTTTTTGTGCAATGAGAGCCTGGTTGGCGGCTCCAGGTCCTTCGCGAGCCCTCCTGGCCCCAGTGGCCAGAGGGAAGTGGCCAGTGCTGCACTGGGTGTGACGCGGCCTGGTAAACATTCAGTAAAGGAAAAAAGAGGAGAGAAAAAAAAACAAAACCAAAAAAGGCCTTTTTCCCTTAAAACCCAAAGAGCAGAGAGGGCTCCCAGGGAAGGGAGGACGGGAAGGAGCTGCCCTGGCAAGCAGGAGGCACCAGGTCCAGCAGGTGGCAACTGAGCAGCCACCAGCATTGGCCAAGCAGGAACTCCTGGGGGAGACTCTGTCTGAAGCAGCCCCAATGCTTTTAAACAACCCTGGTGGCCACTGTGGGTCCGGAATAGCCGTTGGTAATAAATAATGGAGTGGCCGGTGTGGCTCACACGGGCAGGACGGGCTCCTCGCTGGCCCCTGGCTCCTGGTCCCGCTCTGGCTCTGGTGGGACTTGGGGGCTGCAGGGAGCAGGGGCCGCTCGGCAGCCCTCGGAGCTCGGCCCTGTCTCCGGTGCCGCTGAAGGGGTTTGGGAGGCTTCCCCCTTGGCGACTTGGCCACCGGGCTCCTTCTCGGGTTCCTTCTCGGCCTTGGCGCCCGCCCGCGGCTCCACCTGGTAGTAGAGCACGGGGCCATCGTTCAAGTAGGGCTGAGGGCTCGGCGAGGCCGTGGGCTCCGAACCGTCGGCGAAGCAGAGGACGGACGAGCCCGGAGGTAACTGCGCTTGGATGAGGATGGGGGCGGCCAAGGGCGGGCACAGCCCGTCGGACACGGCCAGAGGCTCCTCCAGGATGCAAACACCCAAGCTCTCCACGCTGGAGGCGCTGCTGGAGTCTTCCTCCTCGGCCTTCAGCCGCTCCAGCTCCTCGGCCGTCTGCAGATGCATCACGGCCGTCTCGTTCTCCGCCATGAATTCCTGGAAGTCCTGCGTTTCGGCCGGAGGCCCCAACCAGTCGCCGCCAGAGCCAGGAGCGACGGCTGCCGCTGCTGCCGCCGTCTCCTCCTCGGCTGCCGCCGCTCGGCCGCCTTGGCGCTTGTTCTCCAGCTCCAGCTTCATGATGGTGTGGAGGTAGTGAGTCCGCACCCGGATGGGATTGAATTCGATGCGACCGGCCATGTTTCCGCAGCCGTCACGAGAGCAGCCGCACGGGAAGGACATGCGATCGACCTGCGGGGGGGGAGATGGGAAGGTGGCAGCTCCAGGAGCCCCAAGGATGCTTCCTCAAAGCCTAAAAACCACCCAACCCAGCAGCTCAAGGATCCTTCAGAGCCCAAAATCCAACTGGTGGCTCAAAAATTACCAAGGATCCATCCCCAAAGTCTCAAATCCATCTTGTCAGCTCCAGGATCCCTCCTCAAAGCCTCAAATCCACCTATTCCAGCAGCTCAAGGATCCCCAAGGATCCCTCAAGAGCCTAAAATCCAATCAGTGGCTCAAAAATTGCTAAGGATCCATCCCCAAAGCCTCAAATCCATCTTGCCAGCTCCAGGATCCCCAAGGATCTTTCCCCAGAGCCTAAAATCCCCTCTCCCTGTGTTGCCGAGCCCAGGAATCGGTGCTGGTGGAAGTTCTTCCCACCAAAACCAAGCTGGAGCTGCACTCCAGCCCCTCCAGGAGCAGAACGTGGATCCCAGCAGGACAAGCTCGGGGCACAGCGGCTCCGGCACGGCCTTTCCCCACCTCACCTGGCACTTGATGCCGGCCTGGCTGCACGCGCAGGCCTCGGGGTCGCAGTAGAGGCGGCAGTCGCAGCCGCACTCCTCGCGTGAGAGGCGGATGGCGCGAAGCTCCTGCTTCTCCTCGGCGTCGATGCGGTGGACGCCGGAGGCCCTGAGCAGGGCCCGGCGCCGCTTGGTGGGCAACGGCTGCAGGAAGAAGTAGTCGTCCACTTCCACGTTCTCCACGTCGATGTCGTCGTCCGAAACGTCCTCCAGCGTCAGCCCTTCCGCCTCCTCCGACTCCACCGTCCCGTTCTTGGTGAGCTGTGGGCAAGCAACGCGGCATCAGCAATGGTGACACCAAGTGCTGGGGACGCCGCGGGGTGAAGACGGGGCTCCTCCATCCAACCCTGTGTCCACCACAGCCTCCCTCGTCACCCTGCGGAGCCACCTCATGCGCCCAAGAATCATAGAATCATAGAACAACCAGGTTGAAAGAGACCCACCAGATCATCGAGTCCAACCGTTCCTATCAAACACTAAACCAAGTCCCTCAGGACCTCATCCACCCGTCCCTTAAACACCTCCAGGGAAGGGGAATCAACCACCTCCCTGGGCAGCCTATTCCAATGCCCAATGACCCTCTGTGTGAAAAACCTCCTCCTAATCTCCAGCCTAAATCTCCCCTGGTGGAGCTTGAGGCCATTCCCTCTTGTCCTGTCCCCTGTCCCTTGGGAGAAGAGCCCAGCTCCCTCCTCTCCACAGCCTCCTTTCAGGTAGTTGGAGAGAGTAATGAGGTCTCCTCTCAGCCTCCTCTTCTCTAGGCTAAACACCCCCAGCTCTCTCAGCCGCTCCTCATCAGGTCTGTTCTCCAGCCCCTTCACCAGCTTCGTTGCTCTTCTCTGGACTTGCTCCAGAGCCTCAACATCCTTCTTGTGCTGAGGGGCCCACAACTGGACACAGGATTCAAGGAGCGGCCTCCCCAGTGCTGAGTCCAGAAGGAGAATCACCTCCCTGGCCCTGCTGGTCACACCATTTCTGATTCAAGCCAAGATGCCCTTGGCCTTCTTGGCCCCCTGGGCACACTGCTGGTCAGTCGCTGTCGACCAATCCCCCAGGTCCCTCTCCTCCTGCCAGTTTTCCAGCCAGACTTCTCCCAGTCTGGAGCTCTGCATAGAGCCACATCCACACAGGTTTTGAAACCCTCCAGGGATACAGACTCAATCACTGCCCTGAGCAGTGTCTGCCAGGGCAGGACAACCCTTTCCATGAAGGAATTTTCCCCAATATCCAATCTAACCCTCCCCTGGTACAACTTGAGGCTATTTCCTCTTGTTGGAGTCAGATCCCAGCCTCTAGGCAGCACCTGAAGGAACAGCCCCAGCCACCCCAAACTGGGGAAGGCTTGGGAAACAGGTAGAGCCAGCAGAGATCCCAATCTTCCCCTGACGCAGCCTCGCTGCCTCCTCCCAGACTGGAATTTCCACCGGCTCCGAGCCAGCCCCACACACACAAACATCAACACAAAAAGAGGTGAAGGAAATCACAGAATCCTGAAACAGTTTGGGTTGGAAGGGACCTCAAAGCCCATCCAGTTCCACCCCTGCCATGGGCAGGGACACCTCCCACTGGATCAGGGGCTCCAAGCCCCATCCAACCTGGCCTGGAACCTCTCCAGGGATGGGGTAGCCACCCCTGCTCTGGGCAACCTGGGTCAGGGCCTCCTTACCCTCTCAGGAGAATGTTTCTTTCCAAGATCTCATCTCAATCTCCCCTATTTCAGCTCAAACTTGTTCCCTTTCCTCCTCTCCCTGCCCTCCCTGATCAAGAGCACTTCCTCAGCTTTCCTAGAGCCCCTTTCAGGACTGGAAGTGCCTCTAAGGTCTCCCCAGAGCCTTCTTTTCTCCAGGTTGAACAACTCCAACTCTCTCAGCCTGTCCTCATACAGGAGGTGCTCCAGCTGCTTGGATCATCTCTGTGGCCTCCTCTGGATTTGCTCCAGCAGCTCCATGTCCTCCCTACGCTCAGGACTGCAGCCTGGATGTCTCCTCGGCCCCATCTTACGCTCCAGCTCCACTGACACAGCTCCACTCAGATTTCTCCACCACCACCACTCACTTCATAGAATCATAGAACAACCAGGTTGGAGGAGACCCATCGGATCATCAAGTCCAACCATTCCTATCAAACACTAACCCATGTCCCTCAGCACCTCATCCACCCGTCCCTTAAACACCTCCAGGGAAGGTGAATCAACCCCCTCCCTGGGCAGCCTATTCCAAAGTCCAATGACCCTCTGTGTGAAAAACTTCCTCCTAATCTCCAGCCTAAACCTCCCCTGGTGGAGCTTGAGGCCATTCCCTCTTGTCCTGTTCCCTGTCCCTTGGGAGAAGAGCCCAGCTCCCTCCTCTCTACAACCTCCTTTCAGGTAGTTGGAGAGAGTAATGAGGTCTCCTCTCAGCCTCCTCTTCTCCAGCCTAAACCCCCCTGGCTCTCTCAGCTGCTCCTCATAGGGTCTGTTCTCCAGCCCCTTCACCAGCCTCGTAGCTCTTCTCTGGACTCTCTCCAGAGCCTCAACATCCTTCTTGTGCTGAGGGGCCCAGAACTGGACACAGGATTCAAGGAGCAGCCTCCCCAGTGCTGAGTCCAGAGGGAGAATCACCTCCCTGGCCCTGCTGGTCACACCATTTCTGATCCAAGCCAGGATGCCATTGGCCTTCTTGGCCCCCTGGGCACACTGCTGGCTCATGGTCAGTCACTGTCGACCAACCCTCCCAGGTCCTTCTCCTCCTGGCCGTTTTCCAGCCAGACTTCTCCCAGGTCCCTGCCGCTACCTTCATCTTCTTGGCGTGCAGCTTCTCCTCCTTGAGGTGCTCACGCAGGATCTCGCGGTGGTTCACCTCCTGCTCCTGGGCGAACTCGCAGAGCGTGTAGCGCCGGACGGAGTTGTGTCGCGGGGCCATGCCCAGGGAGCTGCCGCCCTGGCTGGGGACGCTGGTGAAGCCCTGGCGCCGAGCGAAGTAGTAGACGGTGACTTGGTCGAAGCGAACGTTCTTCCGGCGCAGCTGCTTCTGCCGCTTCAGGATGGAGGTGGCTGTGAGGAGAAGGCAGAGAGGGATTATCAAGAGCTGTAGACACCTCAGGGGTGCCCCAAAGATCAACCACAACTCTGGAATGTGGCTTCTAAAGATCTCCTATCCCTACAGAATGTGGCTTCCAAAGATCTCCCATCCCTCCGGAATGTGGCTTCCAAAGATCTCCAATCCCTACAGAACATGGCTTCCAAAGACCTCCCACCCATTCAGGAAAGCGGCTTCCAAAGACCTCCCACCCCTCCGGAATGTGGCTTCCAAAGATCTCCCACCCCTCGGGAATGTAGCTTCCAAAGATCTCCCACCCCTCTGGAACGTAGCTTCCAAAGATCTCCCACCCCTCTGGAACGTAGCTTCCAAAGATCTCCCACCCCTCTGGAACGTGGCTTCCAAAGATCTCCCACCCCTCTGGAACGTGGCTTCCAAAGATCTCCCACCCCTCTGGAACGTGGCTTCCAAAGATCTCCCATCCCTACAGAACGTGGCTTCCAAAGATTTCCCACCCCTCCTGATACATAGAATCATAGAACAACTAGGTTGGAAGAGACCCATTGGATCATCGAGTCCAATCATTCCTATCAAACACTAACCCATGTCCCTCAAAGACCTCATCCACCCGTCCCTTAAACACCTCCAGGGAAGGGGAATCAACCACCTCCCTGGGCAGCCTGTTCCAATGCCCAATGACCCTTTCCGTGAAAAACTTCCTCCTAATCTCCAGCCTAAATCTCCCCTGGTGGAGCTTGAGGCCATTCCCTCTTGTCCTGTCCCCTGTCCCTTGGCAGAAGAGACCAGCTCCCTCCTCTCTACAACCTCCCTTCAGGGAGTTGGAGAGAGTAATGAGGATTGTGGCTTCCGAAGATCTCCCATCCCTCCAGAACGTGGCTTTTCAGCTCCCAGGAGAGGCTGAGCTCGAGCTGGTTGCCTGGAGCCGACTCGAGGTGGTGGTTGTATCTGCAACCTGTGCTCTTCCCTCTGGTGGCACCAAGACCTGCTTCATCATCCCCACCCCCTGCGGCCACCAAAACACGTCGGCAGCACCCAGTGCCGGTGGAAACGAGCCAGGATGGAGCTGGGATCCCGGTGTGAGGAGGTAGATCCAAAATTCCCTGATCTGAACTCCTGGATGAGCTCAGTACCCAGACGAGTTATGGACATGGGGAGAGCAGAATCAGCCCCAAAGCCTAAGGAAGGGGAGATCCAGCCCCACAAGGTTCCGTTCCCAGCACTCACGGATGAAGCCAGAAGAGCTGGAGGGGTTGACGCTGTCGCAGCTGTCGGCGCTGTCGCTGTTGGAGATCTCGTCGTCTGAGTTGGAGCCGGCCGAGCCCACCTCCGCATCCTCAAACTTCCTCTTGAGGCTGGCGCTGGCGATCGCATCCATTTGGCCGAGCTTCGCATGGAGAGCCGGCAGGCGGGATGGGGCTCGGCCACCAGCTCAGCGCCGGAGCTGCCGACAGGCTCAGCGCGGCCCTGTGGATGAAGCAAGAAGCTGTAACAGCATCTCAGATGAGCCACCAGCCCTTGGGAGAAGCAGGAGAGGTCTCCCCCTCCCTGCCCTCCCACCCTGGCCCACAGCTTCCATGCAATCCCACTCTCCGGTGCCGGTATGGAATGCCATCCCATAATTTGGGCCCCTCACCACAAGAAGGATGTTGAGGCTCTGGAGAGAGTCCAGAGAAGAGCAACGAGGCTGGTGAAAGGGTTGGAGAACAGGCCTGATGAGGAGCGGCTGAGAGAGCTGGGGGGGTTTATCTTGGAGAAGAGGAGGCTGAGGGGAGACCTCATTACTCTCTCCAACTACCTGAGAGGAGGTTGTGGAGAGGAGGGAGCTGGGCTCTTCTCCCAAGGGACAGGGGACAGGACAAGAGGGAATGGCCTCAAGCTCCACCAGGGGAGATTTAGGCTAGAGATTAGGAGGAAGTTTTTCCCAGAAAGGGTCATTGGGCATTGGAATAGGCTGCCCAGGGAGGGGGTTGATTCCCCTTCCCTGGAGGTGTTTAAGGGATGGGTGGATGAGATTCTGAAGGACTTGGTTTAGTGTTTGATAGGAATGGTTGGACTAGAAGATGTGATGGGTCCCTTCCAACCTGGTTGTTCTATGATTCTATGAAAAGCAAGAGCCAAAAGGAGATCCTGACAAAGCTTCCCAGGGTCCTGAGGTATGGGAAGGGTTCAATACGGGGGATTTGGGAGTATTTCAGCAGCCACACAGCAGGACCAGAGGCGCATCCCAACACCATCGCGGTGGCTAAGGGCTCACAACACGCAGGAGAAAGGCAGAAGAACATCACTGCAGGGGAACCGAAGGAGCCAATTTTATTCCGCTGCCGCAGCAGCCGGCGTCTCCCGGGAAGGTGACGCTGGAGTACAAAGGCAGTGCCGGCAGCTGGAGCAGCCAGGCTGCAGCCTCGTATCCACCCCCTCACCCCCAATTTGGTGAGGAAAGGGCTCCCCTGAAGGTGAAACCCACCCGGAACGGGGCTCGGGCTCTCCTCTTTCCCTCCTTCCCGGCTCGAGCTGTGGGATTGACGCTGCCGGTTGACACGGCAGCACCACTGCAGAGCCCCGTGTCGCGCTGCGGAGCTGCCGGATCAACCCTTCCTGGCACAAAGTAGCTCCTGCCGTCGCCCCCCAAGATGCTGGGTGCACGACAAAGCCCCCACCCCAGCGAGACCGGGAGGTGGGAGAAGCCTACGGGAACTCACAGGGGTCTCAACACCTCCGAAGGGAAACACCAACAGCTCAGCTCTGTGGGGATGAGGAGCCCCAACACACACCGGGGAGGCAGAGGAATGGGGTTTAGAATCATAGAATCACCAGGTTGGAAGAGACCCATCGGATCATCGAGTCCAATCACTCCCATCAAACACCAAACCATGTCCCTCAGGACCTCGTCTACCTGTGCCTTAAACACCTCCAGGGAAGGTGTATCAACCACCTCCCTGGGCAGCCTATTCCAATGTCCAATGACCCTTTCTGTGAAAAACTTCCTCCTAATCTCTAGCCAATGGCTCAGCTCTGTGGGGATGGGGAGCCCCAACACGCACTGGGGAGGCGGAGGAATGGGGTTTAGAATCGTAGAATCATCATAGAATCATCATAGAACAACCAGGTTGCAAGGGACCCATCAGATCTTCTAGTCCAACCATTCTTATCAAAATGGCTTAGGGTCAACCAAGGGTCTGGCACTGCTCGGAAAGGGTCCCGACACCGCTCAAGCACCATGGAACTCAGAACTCCTACTCCAAGGGGGGGAAAAAATGAACCGATAATCTCTCCAGAATTAAACCAGGAGGCAGCAAAGCCAGTTGGATCTGGCAGCACCTCCATGGCCCACACGGCATGTGCCTAATGCCGGCAAATCCAGGTGTTATCCTGGGGCAGGAGCTCGTATTGATGAGCCCAGAACTGAGATTAAGTAATTCCGGCCAGAGGCTTTCCCAAAGGATTTGGTGGAAGCACCACGGACCCACCAGGTTGATCCAGGAACGTGGTGCCCAAGCTCCACGTTTGGACTGTGTGGGTCCTGGACCACCAGCACCGGCAAGCAAGCGGCTCTGGGCTTTGCTCTCCTCCGCTGCTGCTAACGAGGAAATCTAGGCTATGGCTCCCACAGCTCAGACAGCACCGGCGGCGCCTGCGCTTATGCAACCAGCATCTCAATCAGCAGCGATGGGTTCAGATTGTCCCAGAGCCTCCGTGTACCGGCAGAGGGGTGTGGGCTCCGGAAAAGGCCGTTCCCAAAAACCCCTCTTTGGTCCTGGAGGTGGGACCACCCTGCATAGCACACAGAAGATTCAGGGAAACCCACAACCCAAAGACCATGGGGGGGGCAGGAGGGGCTTTAAAGGTTGGGGGGACCTGAGGGCGACCTTGGAGGCAACAGCATGGAGGACGTTGCTGTGGGTCTCCTCCTCCTCCTGGTCCAGTTCCTCTGGAAGGAGAGCAGGAGGTGCTGAGTGGAGCTCTGGCTGCTCTTCCTAAGCGCTCTGGGGGTCCCAAAGATGGAAGGAGTTGGCCCCGGATACCACAGAGCACCGAGCCAGGGGGACACCAGGGTCACAGGGACCCCAAGGAGATCCATCCCAGCAGCCTGGGACCCCCCAGCACCAGGGATGGGGGCAATCGCCCCACCCAAGGGCCTCGCCTCACGGCCCCACCTTCAAGGACACGGGACCAGGACCCTCATGCTGGTCCCCCCTTAGGACCCAGCACCTCTCGGAGACCCCCACAGCAGTCACAGGGCCCCCTCTCTCCTCCATAGGACCCTCAGCCCCATCAGGCTGGTCCCCCCTCAGGACCCACCACCTCTCGGAGACCCCCACAGCAGCCACAGCCCCCGCCCCCCCTCTCTTCCATAGGACCCTCAGCCCCACCAGGCTGGTCCCTCCTCAGGACCCACCACCTCTCGGAGACCCCCACAGCAGCCACAGGCCCCTGCCCCCCACCTCCTCCATAGAACCCTCAGCCCCACCAGGCTGGTCCCTCCTCAGGACCCACCACCTCTCGGAGACCCCCACAGCAGCCACAGGCCCCCCCTCCCCCTCTCCTTCATAGGACCCTCAGCCCCACCAGGCTGGTCCCCACTAAGGATCCACCACCTCTCGGAGACCCCCACAGCAGCCACAGACTCCCCCTCTCCTCCATAGGACCCTCAGCCCCACCAGGCTGGTCCCCACTAAGGATCCACCACCTCTCGGAGACCCCCACAGCAGCCACAGGGCCCCCCCGTCTCCTCCATAGGACCCTCAGCCCCCACCAAGGGACAGGACAGGGGGAAGCCCCAGCCGCAAGCCCCCCCCTCAGTTATGAGTGTGCCCCACACATCTTACAATCCCCCAAGATGCACAAGAGGGCAGACCCCCAGCTCCAGAGCTCCCCCACATCCCCTATGGGCCCCTCCCCATAGGGAGTCATCTACAAGGGTTCTACAGCCCCTAGAGCCCCAACCCCAAACTGTAACCACCCCCTCCACAGGCCCTAAATCCTACAGACCCCCAGCTGTAAGGCCCTTGTTATCCCCTATAGGTCCTCCCCAAACCCTATAGATCCCCAGCTGTAAGGCCTCTGGTATCCCCTATAGGTCCCCCCTAACCCTATAGACCCCCAGCTGTAAGGCCCCTGTTATGCCCTATAGGTCACCCCCAAACCTTACAGATCCCCAGCTGTAAGGCCCTTGTTACCCCCTATAGGTCACCCCCCAACCCTATAGACCCCCAGCTGTAAGGCCCCTGTTAACCCCTATAGGTCACCCCCATCCCCTATAGACCTCCCAGCTGTAAGGCCTCTGTTATCCCCTATAGGTCCCCTCCCAACCCTATAGACCTCCAGCTGTAAGGCTTCTGTTATCCCCTATAGGTCCCCCCCAAACCCCATAAACCCCCAGCTGTAAGGCCCTTGTTATCCCCTATAGGTCTCCCCAACCCTATAGACCCCCAGCTGTAAGGCTCCTGTTATGCCCTATAGGTCCCCCCCTAACCCTACAGACCCCCAGCTGTAAGGCTCCTGTTATGCCTTATAGGTCCCCCTATAACCCTATAGACTCCCAGCTGTAAGGCCCTTGCATGCCCTATAAAGACCCCAGTTGTGAGGCTGCCCCTTATCCTCTAGAGCCCCCCCCCGACCCCATAAGGCTCCTCCTATCCCCTATAGTCCCCTCATCCCCTATAAGGCTCCCCAAACTGTAAAGACCCCCCCCCATCCATTATAGACCTTCATCCCCTATAGCCTCCAATCCCCTATAGGGCCCTGCACCCTCTCCTCCCTTGTGCTCCCCATTCTCTATAGGCCCCTGCACACTCCCATCATCCTCTATCCCCTATATATAGACACCCCAAGCTATAAGATCCAACCCCTGTCCCCTGCAGCCCCCCCTCCCCTATAGGCCTCCACATCCTTCCCTCTCCTACAGCCCCCCCCCCCCCCACTCCCTATAGTCCCTGGCCCCCCTGCACCTCCCACAGCCACACCCCAAGATGCAAGATCCCCACATCCCCTATAGGCACCTGCATCCCCCCCTCTCCTAGAGCCTCCCCCAACCTCCTCGACCCCATTGCCTACAGACCCCTGCAGCCCCCCATACCCGAACAGCCCCCCCATCCTCTACAGGCCCCTGCACCCCTTCACTGACCCTCATCTCCTGCAGCCCCTCCATTCCCTATAGGCCCCTACACCCCCTCATTGCCCCCCATCCTCTATAGGTCCCTGCACCCCTACATTATCCCCCCCATCCCCTATAGGTCCACCGCTACCTACATTGTCCCCAGATCCCCTGCACCCCCCCCATTCTCTATAGGCCCCTGTACCCCCTTATTGACCCCCCATCCCCTGCAGCCCCCCCATCCCCTATAGGCCCCTGTACCCCCTTATCCCCTACAGTCCCCATCACTGTGCCCCCATCCCTGAAAGGCCCCTACACCCTTACAGCTCCTCCTCCTTTATAGGCCCCAGCACCCCCTTATTGACACCATCCCCTGCAGGCCCCTCATTCCCTATAGAACCCTGCACCCCCCTTATTGACCTCCATCCCCTGCAGCCCCCCCATTCCCTACAGGCCCCTGTACCCCTTACTGACCCCCATCCCCTGCAGGCCCCCCATTCCCTATAGGCCCCTGTACCCCTTATTGACCCCCATCCCTTGCAGCCCCTCATTCCCTATAGACCCCTGTACCCCCTTATTGACCCCCATCCCTTGCAGCCCCTCATTCCCTATAGGCCCCTGTACCCCCTTATTGACCTCCATCCCTTGCAGCCCCTCATTCCCTATAGGCCCCTGTACCCCCTTATTGACCCCCATCCCTTGCAGCCCCTCATTCCCTATAGACCCCTGTACTCCCTTATTGACCCCTATCCCTTGCAGCCTCCTCATTCCCTAGAGGCCCCTGTACCCCCTTATTGACCCCATCCCCTGCAGCCCCCTCATTCCCTATAGGCCCCTGTACCCCCTTATTGACCCCCATCCCCTGCAGCCCTCCCATTCCCTATAGATCCCTGTACCCCCTTATCCCCTACAGCCCCCATCACTGTGCCCCCATCCCCGAAAGGCCGCTACACCCCTACAGCTCCTCCTCCTTTATAGGCCCCTGTACCCCCTTAATGACCCCATCCCCTGCAGCTCATCACTCCCTATAGGCCCCTGTACCCCCTTATTGACCCCCATCCCCTGCAGCCCTCTCATTCCCTATAGACCCCTGTACCCATTCATTGACCCCCATCCCCTGCAGCCTCTCCATTCCCTATAGGTCCCTAGGCCCCCTCATTGTCCCCCATCCCCTATAGGCCCCTGCAGCCTGTCCTTGTTCCCCCACCCCTTGCAGCCCCCTCATTCCCTATAGACCCCAGCACCTCCTTATTGACCCCCATCCCCTGCAGCTCATCACTCCCTGTAGGTCCCTGCCCCCTCAGCCCCTCACTGTCCCCGACATCCCCTCTAGGCCCCTGCACCCATTCATTGACCCCCATCCCCTGCAGCCTCTCCATCCCCTATAGGTCCCTGGGCCCCCTCATTGTCCCCCAACCCCTACAGGCCCCTGTAGCCTGTCCTTGCTCCCCCATCCCCTGCAGCTCTCCCATTCCCTATAGGCCCCTGTACCCCCTTATTGACCCCCATCCTGTGCAGGCCCCCCATCCCCTATAGGCCCCTGTATCCCCTTATTGACCCCATCCCCTGCAGCCCCCTCATTCCCTATAGGCCCCTGTACTCCATTACTGACCCCAACCCCAGTAGCCCCCCCATTCCTTATAGACCCCTGTACTCCCCTATTGACCTCCATCCCCTGCAGCTCATCACTCCCTGTAGGTTCCTACCCCCTCAGCCCCTCACTGTCCCCCCATCCCCTCTAGGCCCCTGCACCTATTCATTGACCCCCATCCCCTGCAGCCTCTCCATCCCCTATAAGTGCCTAGTCCCCCTCATTGTCCCCCATCCCCTACAGGCCCCTGCAGCCTGTCCTTGCTCCCCCATCCCCTGCATCCCTCCCATTCCCTATAGGCCCCTGCATCCCCTCCCCTCCAAGCCACCCCACAGGGCCCTTCACTGACTCCCATCTCCTGCAGCACCCCCGTTCCCTACAGGCTCCTGCCCCACCTCGTTGCCCCCCCCACCCCCTCCCCCCTCCCCTCACCGTGTCCCGCGGGCGGGGCGGCTCCGGGGGCGCTGGGCGCTGGGCTCCGCGCGGACCCGCCCCGCCGCCGCTCCCCGACAACAATGGGGCCACGGCCGCTGCGCCGCCCTTTATATACCCCGCGTCACGTGGCCAGCACGTTTCTTCTTTTCCCACCCCGCGCCCCGGAGGCCGCGAGGGTCGCTGGGAAAGCGAGTCCAGCTTTGGGGGGGGAGGGAGGGCGCAGGGCACGCTGGGAAATGAGTGAGTGAGGAGCCCTGGGTGGAAATCATGGAATCATCATTGCAGAGAGCAATGAGGTCTCCTCTCAGCCTCCTCTTCTCCAGGAGAAACACCCTCAGCTCTCTCAGCCGCTCCTATTCTTCTCCAACCCCCTCACCAGCTCCCTTGCTCAGAAAGGGCCCAGAAACCAAGCGAGTCCTCACTGGCATCTCAAGAAACCTGTCGAGCATGGAGAGGGGTGGTTCTTCCCCTCTGCTCTGCTCTCCTGAGAAACCACCTAGAGCAGAGTCCAGTTCTAGAATCCTCAACATAAGAAGGAGATGGAGCTGTTGGAACGGGTCCAGAGTGGGCTACAGAGATGACCCCTTAGCAAGTGTGCAGATGACACTAAGCTGTGTGCAAGTGTGGATCTGCTGGAGGGTCGGGAGGCTCTGCAAAGGGACCTAAACAGGCTGGATCCATGGGCTGAGTCCAATGGGATGAGGTTTAACATGGCCAAATGCCGCATCCTGTACTTGGGGCACAACAACCCTGAGTAGAGCTATAGACTGGGAGAAGTCTGTCTAGAAAACTGCCAGGAGGAGAGGGACCTGGGGGGGTTGGTCGACAGCGACTGACCATGAGCCAGCAGTGTGCCCAGGGGGCCAAGAAGGCCAATGGCATCTTGGCTTGGATCAGAAACGGTGTGACCAGCAGGGCCAGGGAGGTTCTTCTTCCTCTAGACTCAGCACTGGTGAGGCCGCTCCTTGAATCCTGTGTTGAGTTGTGGGCCCCTCAGCACAAGAAGGATGTTGAGGCTCTGGAGAGAGTCCAGAGAAGAGCAACGAACCTGGTGAAGGGGCTGGAGAACAGGCCCTATGAGGAGCGGCTGAGAGAGCTGGGGGGGGTTAGCCTGGAGAAGAGGAGGCTGAGAGAAGACCTCATTACTCTCTACAACTACCTGAAAGGAGGTTGTAGAGAGGAGGGAGCTGGGCTCTTCTCCCAAGGGACAGGACAAGAGGGAATGGCCTCAAGCTCCACCAGGGTAGATTTAGGCTAGAGATTAGGAGGAAGTTTTTCATGGAAAAGGTCATTGGGCATTGGAATAGGCTGCCCAGGGAGGTGGTTGATTCCCAAGTCCATCAGCTTTCCCTGACCCTCCCTTTCTGCCTCCCCCTTGGTGCAAGCAGCTCTGTGGCTCTGGAGGTCGTGCAGAAGCCGAGGCAGCCGCCAGCCTTCAGTAGAGGTCACCGAGGCTTTTTTGTCTCCCCAAAACACACGGAAAAGAATCCCCGCAGACCAGGCCAGTGAGTTATTTCTTTATCCAGCTCTGCTTCACTCCATGTTTTGCTCCAGCTTTACACAACAAAATCTGCATCTAAAGCTCCCGGTGACCTTAGGCCGAAGGACGGCGCCACAGCCGACAGCGTTTTCCAGTGGGTGGAGAGAATTAAAAACGAAGCCACCACCTTTTGTCTAAGAGACGCGTTGTAATATCAAATGAAAGCTTCACAAAATCTTTACGGGAACCCCTCGTGGCCCCAGCTGCTGCTCCCCTAGCTCAGCATCTGCTCCAAGCCCAGCTGGCCTCGCTGGGCCACTGGAATTCATGTCTGCTTGCCAGTCTGTGAGGGCCACGGGAGCTGATGCCTCTCGGAGAGGCAGAGCATGCCGGCCTGGAGAAAGCCCTCGCGCGGGCTGTAGGTCCCAAAGGCAAATTTCTCCTGCATGAGAGTGTGACTCGGCCACTCCAAACCTCAAAGCTCCAGCAGGTCAGCGGCACGTCGCCATCGGCAGTGACACCATCAGAGCAGGGAAGATCCCTACAAGAGAGACAGCCGAGCAACCAGCCGCTCGGAGTCTTTCCAGAGGGTGTCCGGGAGCTTCCAGATCTCTGCTTGCGTCCTTGTGCTGGAAGTAAAGGGTCTAGGAGGGCAGCAAGAGGCCTGTGGGCACTCCTCGGTCTCCCGCTCCTATTTTAGGATGATGTGGTAGCCATCATTGGTTTCAGCTGCAAGAGAAGCAAAGCTCGTGAAGCACTCGCAACAGCCAACGAATCCGCTGGGAGGAGCGGATCAGACAAGAGAGAAGCACGGAAGGGAGATACGAGACAGCTCAGACATTTACGCACCTTTCATGGTGTCCAGAACGAAACAGGATTCATCTTGGAAGTTCTGTATCATCTGAAAGAAGCCAGGAAAGGCAGCTTAGCCCAAGGCCAAAACCAAACGCAAGAATCCTAGAACAACCAGGTTGGAAGAGACCCATCGGATCATCGAGTCCAACCATTCCTATCAAACACTAAACCATGTCCCTCAGCACCTCATCCACCTGTCCCTTAAACACCTCCAGGGAAGGGGAATCAACCACCTCCCTGGGCAGCCTGTTCCAATGCCCAATGACCTTTTCCGTGAAAAACTTCCTCCTAATCTCCAGCCTAAATCTCCCCTGGTGGAGCTTGAGGCCATTCCCTCTTGTCCTGTCCCTTGTCCCTTGGGAGAAGAGCCCAGTTCCCTCCTCTCTACAACCTCCTTTCAGGTAGTTGTAGAGAGCAATGAGGTCTCCTCTCAGCCTCCTCTTTTCCAGGATAAACACTCCCAGCTCTCTCAGCCACTCCTCATAGGGTCTGTTCTCCAGCCCCTTTACCAGCTTCGTTGCTCAAATGGAAGCTTTGAAGCCCTGAGCGAGGGGTTTGTGTGTTGCCATCCAGTGACGGGCACAGACTAGGAGTGCGGAAATGGTTGGACTCGATGATCTGGTGGGTCTCTTCCAACCTGGTTATTCTATGATTGTATGAAAGGCCTGGAAGCTGCTCAGGAAGCTCAGTGCTCTGGGAGGCAGGAAAGGCACCAGCCATAAATATTGATTCCCTCCTCCAGCTCTGCGGGTCTGAACCAGCAAACCGAGAGAGAAACCATCGGATTCTGGGTTGTAGGTCTGGAATCAGAGTCCTCTCACAGCAATTCACCTCCCCATTTACACAGCAGAGCTGGAAGGAATCCACGCACGATGCCTGCAGGCAGCCTGGACTGGCTTCGGGAGAGCTGTTTGTGCCCAAGAATCATAGAATCATAGAACAACCAGGTTGGAAGAGACCCATGAGATCATCAAGTCCAACCATTCCTATCAAACACTAACCCATGTCCCTCAGCACCTCATCCACCCGTCCCTTAAACACCTCCAGGGAAGGGGAATCAACCACCTCCCTGGGCAGCCTGTTCCAATGCACAATGACCCTCTGTGTGAAAGACTTCCTCCTAATCTCCAGCCTAAATCTCCGCTGGTGGAGCTTGAGGCCATTCCCTCTTGTCCTGTCCCCTGTCCCTTGGCAGAAGAGCCCAGCTCCCTCCCCTCCACAACCTCCTTTCAGGGAGTTGTAGAGAGTAATGAGGTCTCCTCTCAGCCCCCTCTTCTCTAGGATAACCCCCCCAGCTCTCTCAGCCGCTCCTCATAGGGCCTGTTCTCCAGCCCCTTCACCAGTTTCGTGGCTCAGAAACCACACAGCTCTAAGGGAGGCGCCTCTGGCAGCAAAGCAGCATCCCTAGACGTTAACGATTAATTCCCAATCCTTCAGAAACTGGAGGCGATCAAGCAGAAGAGCCATTCCCACAACCTCCACAGAGCTCAGAGCCGAAGCAGCCACGAGCCCGGAGAAGCCACCCAGCACGAGAGGCTGATATGGAGGTGCAAAGCGAGCTCGTTACCTCGTCACTGATGAGCACGTGTATCCCCGTTGGCCCCTGCTTGTAAATCTGGCTGATCTGTTGGGAAGAGATGTTGAAGAGCTGGGCCAGCTTCTCCGTCAGCTCCAGCGCCGTCAGCTCCTCCAGGTAGATCGCGTGGTACACTGCGAGGAGAGAGACAGCACAGCTTTTGTGTCTGCACTGGGGAAAGCGGAGATGCCTCGGCCAGTGCCGCACGCTCACCCAGGGTGAGCTTAGAGAGCGTTTTCAACCTTAATGATTCCACAGTTCTAACTCCTCACACAACTGAGGCCACTCAGCTACTCGCTACGTGGGTGCGGTGGCCCCTCAACTCCACCAGCAGCAGCTCTGCTGTGACTCCTCAGCACAAGAAGGATGTTGAGGCTCTGGAGCGAGTCCAGAGAAGAGCAACGAAGCTGGTGAAGGGGCTGGAGAACAGGCCCTATGAGGAGCGGCTGAGAGAGCTGGGGGTGTTTATCCTGGAGAAAAGGAGGCTGAGAGGAGACCTCATTGCTCTCTACAACTACCTGAAAGGAGGTTGTGGGGAGGAGGGAGCTGGGCTCTTCTCCCAAGTGACAAGGGACAGGAGAAGAGGGAATGGCCTCAAGCTCCACCAGGGGAGATTTAGGTTAGAGATTAGGAGGAAGTTTTTCATGGAAAGAGTCATTGGGCATTGGAATAGGCTGCCCAGGGAGGTGGTTGATTCCCCTTCCCTGGAGGTGTTTAAGGCACAGGTAGATGAGGTCTTGAGAGACTTGGTTTAGTGTGTGATAGGAATGGTTGGACTAGAAGATCCGATGGGTCTCTTCCAACCTGGTTGTTATTCTATGATTCTATGACTTGGCTGCCACCATCGCCCTGCAACACTCGCTGGATGGAAACACCACCCTGGCACCTCCCCAGAGCCCCCACTCCCAGAGGCAGGTCCTGGGGGAAAGCGAGAGGATCTGAATTGGATCATGGAGAAGGAACGGATGAGCCGGTTGCTTCTGCACTTGCCGCTCCAGTCACGGAGATGGATAAAGCCGGGGCCCGGCTGCTCCGCAAATGTAGGTCACTCATTGTTGTCTGGGCAAGGCTGGATTCTCCCAGGAGCGATTGTTTGTCAGCTCCAAGCAGGCAACACGCTCCTGGGCTGGAAACCACCCCCACCACAATCCTGTTGCCTGAACCCCCCTGCTGTGACCCTGTACCCCTGCACTCGGCGCTGGTGAGGCTGCACCTTGACTCCTGGGTTCAGTTCTGGGCCCTTTGCTCCAAGAAAGACCTTGAGGGGCTGGAGCACGTCTGGAGAACATCTGGAGAAGGGAACAGAGCTGGGGAAGGGGGTGGAGCCCAGAGGCTTGGGGAGCGGCTGAGGGCCTTGCGGGGGTTTCTCCTGGAGAAGAGGAGGTTGAGGGGAGACCTCATTACTCTCTATAACTACCTGAAGGGAGGTTGTGGAGAGGAGGGAGCTGGGCTCTTCTGCCAAGGGACAGGGGACAGGACAAGAGGGAATGGCCTCAAGCTCCACCAGGGGAGATTTAGGCTGGAGATTAGGAGGAAGTTTTTCACGGAAAAGGTCATTGGGCATTGGAACAGGCTGCCCAGGGAGGTGGTTGATTCACCTTCCCTGGAGGTGTTTAAGGGACGGGTGGATGAGGTCTTGAGGGACTTGGTTTAGTGTTTGATAGGAATGGTTGGACTAGAAGATCCGATGGGTCCCTCCCAACCTGGTTGTTCTATGATTCTATGAGCTTAGAGCTGTTCTCCAACCTTAATGATTCCTTGACTCCCTGTCCTGTCGGCCGCAGCCCAAGCCCCCAACCCCCAGCCAGGGGGCAGAGCCCTTACCAAAAAACGTGCTGGTTCCCGTGTCCCCATCCTCGGGTTTCTGCTGGAGGTCCCACAGCTGCTGGGACTCCTGGCAGACGTAGATGGTCAGCCTGGGCCGCACCATCCTGCGGGCAGAGCAATGGGGAAAAAACAACCATCAGATCTGCTCGAGGACACCTTGAGCTGCCACCGCTCGGCCTGCGCTTTTCTCTGCCCAGAATCCTCAGGAGAAGAAACCAACAACCTCATCTCGGAAGCGAAACCATTGTGGTCTTCCCCACCTTGCTGAGGCAGCAAAGGGTTTTGCAAGGAAGGGATGGAGCTGGCAAGAGGACAGGGTGTCCGCTGGCTCCAAGCGGCCGGTTGGCTCCCACGGCCCGAGGTGCCGCGGCTCAGGCCGGGCTCTGCTGGTGACGCATGCATTCCTTCTCCTTCAGCCTCTGTGCACAAGCTGGCAGCACCTCCCGTTCTCTGTGCCCTTCTCCCAGAGTGCCCTTGTTTCCCTGCTATCTCCCAGGTCATCAAGACACTCCATTAACCCTCTGGAATGTTTCTCACCGGTGCAGCTCCTGCTGCCCCAAGCCAGACCCCCGGTTCCAATCCCTCCCCAGACCTTCCCTCTGGGATGCAGCCCAGCCCCTGCCTCCCTGCCCCTTCCAGAACACTCTGGCTCAGCCAGGTGAGCAGGGAAACCCCAGCACCCACTTCCACAGGGAAAGGTGCAAAGGGATATTCCCTTTCTGGAAGGGAATTCCACCAAGGAGCGATTTCGAGTACTCTGGCTGGTTGTGGCTTGGTTCTCTGACACTCGAAGAGTAAGATCACTCCTAATGCTTCACTCTCCCATGAATTTTGTTCCCCAAATTGTCTCCGGAGGAGCTATCCTGCTGGCTACGTTATCAGATTTGATTGGAGGAGGTTCAGGAAGGTGAAACAAACTCTGTTCTCTTGCTAGCGAGAGCCAAACTGGCTGAACTGAATATAATTTCTCTCTATAACTCCCTGAGAGGAGGTTGTGGAGGGGAGGGAGCTGGGCTCTTCTCCCAAGGGACAGGACGAGAGGGAATGGCCTCAAGCTCCACCAGGGGAGGCTCAGGATGGACATTAGGGAAAAATATTTCATGGAAAGGGTGATTGGGCAGTGGGAGAGGCTGCCCAGGGACAGCGTTGAGTCCCCTTCCCTATAGGGTTTAAGGGGCAGGTGGACGAGGTGCTGAGGGACATGGGTTAGTGACTGATGGGAATGGTTGGACTCGATGACCTGGTGGGTCTCTTCCAACCTGGTGATTCTCTGATTCTATAACTCACCCACCACTCACGACTGGCTTTTGAAGGCACAACGTACCGGCCTTTCAGGGCGTTGAAGAGCCGGATGCCATCGGCAGGGCCACAGATCTGGATCACGTCTTCCCTGGTCAGCTTCAGCAGGTCTGCACCTACAGATCGAACAATTCGACGGAGAAGTCACACCATCCAGCCCCAAAAAGGCTGAGGGCTGTGTGTGTCTAGGCCCCACAGCCTGGCCAGCTCCCCCTCCTCTCACCCCATTCCCAAACTGCCTCCTTCCTAAAAACCTCCCCCTGCTCCCTGCAGGAGGAATCTCTGAAGGTTCTTTTCCAGGCTGGTTTTGCAACGCTTCTTTCAGTCCAACCCCATGCCCTGTGTTATCACCGCCAGCCAGCGATCTGGCGCCTCAGTGACCCTGGAGAACAGAGGCCGTATCGCCAGGAGAGGAGAGGAGAGGATAATAAATGCGAAGCCTTGCTTCGCATGCAGAGCTCTCCCTGGCTCAGCATTCCTCAACTCATTTTAAAGTCGGAAGGCACTGAGAGAAACCACCACAGTCATTTCTATTTTGCCAGTTGAGAAAGAAAGAACCCAGCGTTCAGGGAGGCACGTTTCATAGAATCATAGAACAACCAGGTTGGAAGGGACCCATTGGATCACCATGTCCAACCATTCCTATCAAACACTAACCCATGTCCCTCAGGACCTCATCCACCCGTCCCTTAAACACCTCCAGGGAAGGGGAATCAACCACCTCCCTGGGCAGCCTATTCCAATGCCCAATGACCCTTTCCATGAAAAACTTCCTCCTAATCTCTAGCCTAAATCTCCCCTGGAGGAGCTTGAGGCCATTCCCTCTCGTCCTGTTCCCTGTCCCTTGGGAGAAGAGCCCAGCTCCCTCCTCTCCACAACCTCCTCTCAGGGAGTTGCAGAGAATAATGAGGTCTCCTCTCAGCCTCCTCTTCTCTAGGATAACCACCCCAGCTCTCACAGCCACTCCTCATAAGGCCTGTTCTCCAGCCTCTTCACCAGCTTCGTTGCTCTTCTCTGGACTCTCTCCAGAGCCTCAACATCCTTCTTGTGCTGAGGGGCCCACAACTGGACACAGGATTCAAGGAGCAGCCTCACCAGTGCTGAGTCCAGAGGGAGAATCACCTCCCTGGCCCTGCTGGTCACACCATTTCTGATCCAAGCCAGGATGCCATTGGCCTTCTTGGCCCCCTGGGCACACTGCTGCCTCACGGTCAGTCACTGTTAACCAACACCCCCAGGTCCCTCTCCTCCTGGCAGCTTTCTAGACAGACTTCTCCCAGTCTGGAGCTCTGCTCAGGGTTGTTGTGCCCCAAGTGGAGGACCCAGCATTTGGCCGTGTTAACCCTCATCCCATTGGACTCTGCCCATGGATCCAGCCTGTTTAGGTCCCTTTGCAGAGCCTCCTTACCCTCCAGCAGATCCACACTTGCACACAGCTTAGTGTCATCTGCAAACTTGCTCAGGGAGCACTCGATGCCTTCATCCAGGTCATTGATGAAGACATTGAACAGGGCTGGACCCAGCACTGAGCCCTGGGGAACCCCACTTGTCACTGGCCTCCAGCTGGACATATCACCATTTCCCACCACTCTCTGGGCCTGGCCACCCAACCAGTTTTCTACCCAGGGTTTGATGATGTTAGAGAAAAGATGGAGGTTTTTAAACCCAGGAAGACAGCCTTGGGAGCAAGAGGAGGCCGAGTGCTCAGCACAGAGCGCGGCGGAGCCAGAGGGACTCTTGGAACCCACCTGAGAAGTTTCTGAAAAGCCGAGAGAAGGTGGAGAAGCGGTTGCGGTGCAGCCACTGCTGGGCCTCCTGGGGTGTGCTGGTGGGCAGGAGGTTCTGCAAGACAGGAGAAGGGTCCCAGCCTTGGGAGCCTTTCCAGGGCAGTGTTGATAAGCACAGTCTTAAAGCGAGACTCTGGGCTCGCAGCACACGGCCGGGACATGCTTGATTTAAAAGGTTCGGAAGGAAAGAAAGAGATGGGAAACAAAGGCAAAGATGCTGAACCGGAGTGGCCTCTTCCCCAGTCAACTCCAGCCCCGACTCAGCCCTCCCCGCGTCCTCCCAGTGCCATGTACGGATCTGTGCCCCGTCCTTACCACAAGCACAAGCTCTGGGGTGTGACTTACATCTGCGATCGGGGCAGGGGGCTCGGGCTGGTGGTTTGGGGAGCCGTTCCTGGGGGGAAAGGGCCAAACACAAAGTTAGAGCAGGCTTCACCCTCCCAGAGCCAGAACTAAGAGTGCCAGAACGCAGGGTCAGCAACGTCACTCAGCTCCAAGAGCTTGAGTTTGGCTTTTTGGTAGGGAAAGGGGCTCCAGGAAAGCTGGGGAGGGGTCTTGATCAGGGAGGGAAGAGATGGGACAAGTGCAAACTGTTTGCAGATGAAAAAGAAGAAATGAGATTTTAGGAAGAAATGTTTTCCTGGGAAGGTGAGGAGGTTGCCCAGAGCAGGGGAGGCTACCCCATTCCTTGAGATGTTTCAGGCAACGTTGGATGGGACTTGGAGTCCCTGATCCAGTGGGAGGTGTCTCTGCCCATGGCAGGGGTGGGACCGGCTGGGCTTTGAGGTCCCTTCCAACCCAAACCATCCCAGGATTCCATGATGTTATGATTTTCCCCCAAGGACCAGGCTGCTCCCACTCCACCAGCCCCTTCCTCTTGCCCGGACTTACCCTTCGCCAATGGAAAAGCTGCTGTGGGAACTGTTAAAGCCAGGGGATGGGGCGTTGTTGACATACGTTATCTCTGGCCACGGCGAACACTGGAAAGAAAAGCCAGAGGAGTCACCGGATTGCTTTGAACAAGGGCTTGGCTGCTCTGGTCAGTGCAGGCCCAACAGGGGTTTGCTGACTGACACCCAACCCTGAAGCCAAATTAAAGAGATTCTGTAAAATCTGGGATCTAACCCATCGCTGACACATGTGGCACCTGCCAGTCTGGGCATCTCTGCACAGGGAGAGCTAAAAGTCTTTTCTCAGATGTTGTGATCAGTGGGGAAACCCCCCCCGGACGTTTCCAGGCACCAGAGCCCCTTTCCAGCTCCAGCAGGAGCGTGTCCAGGTCAGGAGAAGATTCCACACCTTCCCTGTTCATAGAATCATATCATAGAATCATAGAACAACCAGGTTGGAAGAGACCCATCGGATCATCCAGTCCAACCATTCCTATAAAACACTAAAACATGTCCCTCAGGACCTCATCCACCCGTCCCTTAAACACCTCCAGGGAAGGGGAATCAACCCCCTCCCTGGGCAGCCTGTTCCAATGCCCAATGACCCTTTCCATTAAAAACTTCCTCCTAGTCTCCAGCCTAAATCTCCCCTGGTGAAGCTTGAGGCCATTCCCTCTTGTCCTGTCCCCTGTATCTTGGTAGAAGAGCCCAGCTCCCTCCTCTCCACAACCTCCTCTCAGGGAGTTGTAGAGAGTAATGAGGTCTCCTCTCAGCCTCCTCTTCTCTAGGATAAACCCCCCCAGCTCTCTCAGCCGCTCCTCACAAGGTCTGTTCTCCATCCCCTTCACCAGCCTCGTTGCTCTTCTCTGGACTCTCTCCAGAGCCACAACATCCTTCTTGTGCTGAGGGGCCCACAACTGAACACAGGATTCAAGGAGCAGTCTCACCAGTGCTGAGTCCAGAGGGAGAAGAACCTCCCTGGCCCTGCTGGTCACACCGTTTCTGATCCAAGCCAGGATGCCACTGGCCTTCTTGGGCACACTGCTGGCTCATGCTCAGTCGCTGTCGACCAACACCCCCAGGTCCCTCTGCTCCTGGCAGCTTTCTAGACAGACTTCTCCCAGTCTGGAGCTCTGCTCAGGGTTGTTGTGCCCCAAGTGCAGGACGCGGCATTTGGCCGTGTTAAACCTCAACCCATTGGACTCAGCCCATGGATCCAGCCTGTTTAGGTCCCTTTGTAGAGCCTCCCGACCCTCCAGCAGATCCAGACTTCCACACAGCTTAGTGTCATCTGCAAACTTACTAAGGGAGCACTCAATGCCCTCATCCAGGTCATTGATGAAGACATTGACCAGGGCTGGACCCAGCACTGAGCCCTGGGGAAAGTCCTGTGTCCTTCAGAAAGAGCTGGTGTCTTGCCAGCTCCGAGCGAGGCAAACTGGGCTTCGTTAAACCAACAACCAGAGCATCCCCACCTCGGTCAGGATGGTCGTCTCATAGGACGGCTGGTATTTCTCTTTCTCGTGAGGTGTTCGCTTCTCCATCTTCTCCCTATCTGTTTTCTGCTTCCGATCAGCTCCTTTGGGCTGGAAAGGAGACGTTTCTGTTAGAACAGCAGCGTGGAAGGGCACGTGGGCCAGGTAAGCAAGAATCAGAGGAGGGGACTGATCCTTCCGCTCACCCCCAGGGCCTTTACAAAGGGAAACGGGCAGGAATGTGCACAAAGATGGCAACAGCATCCCTTCGGTAACAACCCCAATATCCCAATCTACCCTAATGTGAGGCTCAAGACACCTCAACAAGGAGCCAAAACATTTTCCTGGGCTCCAGAAACTTCTCCAACTCCGTTCCCTTCTGCAGACACATTCCAGCCCCTCAAGGTCTTTCTTGGAGTGAGGGGCCCAGAACTCAACCCAGGATTGGAGGTGCATCCCCACCAGTGCTGAGTGCAGGGGGACGATCCCTTCCCTGCTCCTGCTGGCCACCCCAGGGCTGATCCAAGCCAGGTGCTGGTGGCCACATGGTGTGTTTGCAGGCAACCCCAGACACCGATGGTGTTCCCTGGGCTGCGGAGTGGATCAGGATGGACTCCAAGAGCGTTTCCATGTGGGACAAGACCACCTGTGGGCCAAGGTACCTTGAAGACCTTGATCTGGCAGCTGGCGGAGTGCAGGTGCTCTGTGTACTCCCCATTCTCGTTCTCCTTGAAGGTGTCTATCTGGACCCGGAAAGGCACCCCCTTCTCTCCTCCGTGCTTCCGCATGGTAAACTCCGTGCTGATGCAGTGAACCTGGGCAAGGGAGGCAGCCTGGCACTAGGAACTCGGCCCTGTCGGACCAACCAGGGGTTTCTGTGCTCCTGGGAGCCAGGACAGAGCCCACGGGAGAGCAGTCCGGCCAGAAGAGTGAGTTCAGAGAATGCCACAGCAGAGCCACAGCCACGTTCATAGAATCATAGAATCACCAGGTTGGAAGAGACCCATCGGATCATTGAGTCCAACCATTCCTATCAAACACTAAACCATGTCCTTCAGCACCTCGTCTACCCGTCCCTTAAACCTCTCCAGGGAAGGTGAATCAACCACCTCCCTGGGCAGCCTATTCCAATGCCCAATGACCCTTTCCGTGAAAATAGAATCATAGAATCACCAGGTTGGAAGAGACCCATTGGATCATCGAGTCCAACCATTCCTATCAAACACTAAAGCGTGTCAACATTCTCCCAACAAGCTTTGCAACCCCTTGATGTCATGAGCAAGGACCCATCGGCAACCATGGAATGATTTAAGAAGGGAGGAATCCAGTTCCATCCTCCTGCCACAGGCAGGGGCACCTCTCATGGGATGAGGGGCTCCAAGCCCCATCCAACCTGCCCTTGAACCCCTCCAGGGATGGGGCAGCCACCCCTGCTCTGGGCAACCTGGGCCAGGGCCTCCTCACCCTCACAGCAAAATGTTTCTTCCTAAGATCTCATCTCAATCTCCCCTCTTGCAGCTCAAAGCTGTTCCCCCTCATCCTCTCCCTGCCCTCCCTGATCCAGAGTTGCTCCCCAGCTTTCCTGGAGCCCTTTTCTGCACTGGAAGTTGCTCTAAGTTCTCCCTAGAGCCTTCTCATCTCCCGGCTGAACAACCCCAACTCTCTCAGCCTGTCCTCATACAGGAGGTGCTCCAGCCAACATCCTTCTGGCTTCACCCTTCATCCCACCAGGCTGCTATTTCAGAGCTCTGAGACAAAATCCCATCTTGTTCCCCCTTGGATAACTTTTCTTCCTTCCCCTGGGCCCTTGCACACCAGGCGTTTTCCACTTGGCCTCTCTCACCTGGATGAACACTGATGTTCTCTTCGAAGGATCCCACAGGAACTCAACCGTGTTGAGCTGCGTTGGGTTTGCTCTTGGGTCGATGATGCCCACAGACATCGGGATATCTGTAGGGGCACACAGGGAGAATGGGCTGTAGTTTGCGGGAAAAGACTCATGGGGAACACACGGAATCATAGAATCACCAGGTTGGAAGAGACCCATGAGATCATCAAGTCCAACCATTCCTATCAAACACTAACCCATGTCCCTCAGGACCTCATCCACCCGTCCCTTAAACACCTCCAGGGAAGGGGAATCAACCACCTCCCTGGGCAGCCTATTCCAATGCCCAATGACCCTTTCCATGAAAAACTTCCTCCTTATCTCCAGCCTAAATCTCCCCTGGTGGAACTTGAAGTCATTCCCTCTCGTCCTGTCCCCTGTCCCTTGGCAGAAGAGCCCAGCTCCCTCCTCTCTACAACCTCCTCTCAGGGAGCTGGATAGAGTAATGAGGTCTCCTCTCAGCCTCCTCTTCTCCAGGATAAACCCCCCCCAGCTCTCTCAGCCACTCTTCTTGTTCTCCAGCTTTGTCGCTCTTCTCTGGGCTCCAGAGCCTCAATATCTTTCTTGTGCTGAGGGGCCCACAACTGAACACAGGATTTGAGGAGCAGCCTCACCAGTGCTGAGTCCAGAGGGAGAATCACCTCCCTGGTCCTGCTGGTCACACCATTTCTGATTCAAGCCAGGATGCCATTGGCCTTCTTGGCCACCTGGGTCATTGCTAGCTCATGGTCAGTTGACTGTCAACCAACACCCCCAGGTCCCTCTCCAAGAGGGAAGCAACCCTGGGATGGAAGAACCAACCACATCTCTAAAACCACAGAGTGACAGTGCTTTGTCCCTTGAAGTCCTGGGACTGGGAGCTATTTGGAGGTACCTACAGGCACCCAGATGCTGCCGTGGGGACTCACCTATGTCAAGAATCCTGTCTCCAGGCCGGTTCCACCGCCAGCCCTCCAGTTGTTGATGCTCCGTGTACTGCAGCCGCCGGTCGTGGAACACCACTCGGAATATGCTCTGGAGGGGGAGAAACAATCAGCACCTGCAGCTGCCCCAGGAAACCTGGAAATCTTTACACAGCGAGGAAGGTGAAGCTTCACCTTCACGAAGCTGGTGAAGGGGCTGGAGAACAGGCCTGATGAGGAGCGGCTGAGAGAGCTGGGGGGGTTTATCCTGGAGAAGAGGAGGCTGAGAGGAGACCTCATTACTCTCTACAACTACCTGAAAGGAGGTTGTGGAGAGGAGGGAACTGGGCTCTTCTCCCAAGGGACAGGGGACAGGACAAGAGGGAATGGCCTCAAGCTCCACCAGGGGAGATTTAGGCTAGAGATTAGGAGGAAGTTTTTCACACAGAGGGTCATTGGAAATTGGAACAGGCTGCCCAGGGAGGTGGTTGATTCCCCTTCCCTAGAGGTGTTTAAGGGACAGGTGGATGAGGTCCTGAGGGACATGTTTTAGTGTTTGATAGGAATGGTTGGACTCGATGATGCGATGGGTCTCTTCCAACCTGGTTGTTCTATGATTCTATGAATTTCCTGGTGCGTGGAGAGAAGCTGGGACGAGAAGCAGAGCTCTGGGAAGAGCCAAAGACTAAAAGCAGGCCCAGACGGACCCTTGGGAAAGAAACACGGGGTCTGCAGCTCATCCTTCCTGAGCACTCAGGCATCAGGAGAGGCCGGACGCCACCAGCCAGGCTGATCTCAATGGGAAGGGAAAAGGGAAAATGAGAAGGGAAAAGGGAAAATGAGAAGGGAAAAGGGAAACAAGCCTCCAGCCAAGCCAGACCCATCCCCTGCTTGCTATCAAAGAGCTGCCACATCACGGAGACGGCACACGGATGAAACTCAGCTCGCTGCTCCCTAAGCAGAGCACGGCCCCAGCTGGACACTGCTCTCCGCTCACCTTTACCAGTTTCCCGTTGATCTCTGGCAGCTCCCCAATCTTCCTGTTGTCCAGCATCCGGATTTCGTAGGACTGGCCTAGGGGAGAGGAGGCAAGGACCCCACATGGTCAGCCCCTACGCTCCTCGATCAAGAGCCATCACCCCCGAGGAACTCTGCATTCCCAAGGGAAGCTTTCCCAAGGCAGGATTTGACTTCTCAGGGGCTTTACACTGAGGGCCCAGGGCCACCCACCTTGGTTGAGATAAGTGAGTGTCTCGTCGTGGAGCTTGACAGCCGGGGAAGTGGCCGCACACAGCACGTACTGGAACGGGAGGATTTTGTTCTCGTTCTCTGGAGGCAAATTGGATTCTTCCTGCTTGAAGATGGGCAGGGCAAGGACATCGCTGCAAAAAAGATTCGTCAGGTAGGTTCAGTTCGGCTCCGGCTTCAGAGAGATGATCTGTTCGGCACCAAACCTTCCTCCTTGGAAAAACTTGGGCCTTTCCTTAGTTAGCAAACCCAACATTTCCCCTGAAGAACCACGATGCAGCATCAGAGTGGAGTGAGCAGCCCAGGGAGACGACCCTGCTCTCATCATAGAATCATGGAATCGTGGCATGGTTTGGGTTGGAAGGCACCTCAAAGCCCAGTCAGCTCCAAACCCCTGCCGGGGACACCCACGGAATCAGGGGCTCCAAGCCCCATCCCACTCGGCCTCCAACATCTCCAGGGATGGAGCAGTCACCACTTCTCAGGACAACCTGGGCAAGGGCTTCCCCACCCTCACAGGAAAACATCCCTCCCCAAGATCTCATCCCAATCTTCTAGCTCAAAACTGTCGCTCTCATCCTCTCCCTGCCCAAGAGCCCCTCCCCAGCTTTTGACTTGGCCCGATAAAAGTTAAATCCTGATCCAGGCGACTGTGGTTAGAAGCCAGCAGCTCCCGGAGTTGTGTCATAGAATCATAGAATGAACAGGTTGGAAGAGACCCATCGGATCATCGAGTCCAACCATTCCTATCAAACACTAAACCATGTCCCTCAGGACCTCGTCCACCTGTGCCTTAAACACCTCCAGGGAAGGGGAATCAACCCCCTCCCTGGGCAGCCTATTCCAATACCCAATGACCCTTTCTGTGTCTCCACGGCAGCTCCAGGGGAAGGTTGCCCTTGGCCACCAGCACAGAACTGACCAGAATTGAACATCACAGCTAGCGCTACCACCTGTATCGTGGTGGCTGTTCCGCCTCCTGCCCATCTCCTGCCCGACCAGCACCGCTGCCTTCAGGAGAAATTCTTTTCCAGGCTGTTTGGGAAGTCCTTGGGTGCTGCCATCCCTACAACATCCCCACAACAGGCGGCCTGGCCAGACCGAGATGGTCACTCATTGGCCAACTCCCCTTGTGGTCCTGCCAGCTCCAAAGGCACCTGGAGAAGCTCCTTAAATGCCGGCGCGGCAACTCCCTTTACAAACAAGCACATTTTCACTGTGCAATTTGTGGAAAGACACAGCCCAAGGCCTCTCTGGTTCTGGGCCTGGAGAGAACCTCCTGGAAAACGGGGGTAAAAAAAATTAAGAACTCTGCAGGTGCAAGTTCGCAGCCAATACCCAGCGACTGCCTCTGAAGCCACCTCCGCTCTCCAAAAAATCCTAATTCCAGGGAGCAACAGGAACACCAAGAATTCTGGTGTGTGAACACAGTATGATCCCACCAGGCAGCTCCGAGGAGAAGCAGCCTCCAGCTGCCCTCGGCACCCAGCACCCACCTACCAGCGCGAGCTCCCGAGGGAATAACCTGCCTCTTCCATAGCGAGACGGGACGGGAGCAGAAAGCATGGAAACAACCCCAAACACGCTCCAAGTCCAGGGCGTCTCTCGAGACCTTTCCTCCTTCCCGTGGCACGGGGGAAAATGTCAACTGGAAGGGCTGGAAGGTCGTGCCACTCGCCTTTGGCACGAGCTCTATTTACGGGAGAGGAGGGCATGAGAAGTCTCCCAAAAAGAGAGTCGGGTTTCAGAGGACGAGAGCAGGATGGGCACAGCCACCTCCTCCTGGCAGCAGGCAGGGAGAGCTTAGAATCATCAGGTTGGAAGAGAACCATTGGATCATCGAGTCCAACCACTCCCATCAATCACTAACCCATGTCCCTCAGCACCTTGTCCACCCGTCCCTTAAACCCCTCCAGGGAAGGGGAATCAACCCCCTCCCTGGGCAGCCTATTCCAATGTCCAATGACCCTTTCCAGGAAAAATTTCTTCCTAATGTCCATCCTGACCCTCCTCTGGTAGAGCCTGAGGCCATTCCCTCTCGTCCTGTCCCTTGGGAGAAGAGCCCAGCTCCCTCCTCTCTACAACCTCCTTTCAGGGAGTTGCAGAGAGCAATGAGGTCTCCCCTCAGCCTCCTCTTCTCCAGGAGAAACCCCCTCAGCTCTCTCAGCTGCTCCTCTTCTTCTCCAGCCCCTCACCAGCTTCACTGCTCTTCTCTGGACTCTCTCCAGAGCCTCAACATCCTTCTTGTGGGGAGGGGCCCATAACTGACCACAAAGCTCCAAGCCCCATCCAACCCAGCCTTGAGCCCCTCCAGGGATGGGGCAGCCACCCCTGCTCTGGGCAACCTGGGCCAGGGCCTCCTGACCCTAACAGCAAAACCTTTCTCCATAAGGTCTCATCTCAATCTCCCCTTTTTCAGCTCAAAACTGTTCCCCCTTGTCCTCTCTCTGCCGTCCCTGACCAAGAGCCCCTCTCCAGCTTTCCAGGAGCCTGTTCTCACACAGGAGGTTCTCCAGCCCTTGGATTATCTCCATGACCTCTCGTGGACTTGCTTCAACATATCCCAGAGCTGAGGACTCCAGAACTGGACACAGGGCTCTAGGTGAGGGTCTCACCAGAGCGAAGCAGAGGGGCACGACCCCCTCCCTCCCTCTACTGCTCATTTTGGGGTCCCTCAGCTGAGCCCGAGCCTCTCGGGGGGTTCAGCCGCCACCCCCGGTGCGGGATGGAGCCGTGGCAAGGGTGCTGCCCACCTACCTCATGCTGTAGGCCCCGGCGCCCAGCTCCTGCCCGATTCCCGAGAGGCTGGCGTCGAAGTCCTGCACCAGCCCGGACTCGATCACCTCGTCTGCCAGCGGCAGCTTCAGCGCCCAAGCCATGTTGGCACGAGCTCGGGGGGGACGTAGGGTTCTGCCCGGAGCGTCACCCACCCACTAGCACACGGGAGCGACTGGCTGGGGCCTGGGGAGCCCCCCACCTCTTGGGGTGCCCTGCTGTAGGAGCGGTGAAGCTGGAGATCCCCAGACAACCCCCCCAAACCTCTATGGGGCCTTCTCCAAGGGTCCTGCTGGCCCTCAGCCCCACGAGCGGCTTCACCCTCTGGAGACCCTCGGTCTCTGCAGCCTCATGCAAAGGGGGCGCACCCCTGGGACCTCAAACTGGGCAACCCTAAAGCCCTGCAGCCCCAGGACCCCAAACTGGGCACCCCTGCTTCCTGGGACCCCAATCTGGGCAACCCTAAAGCCCTGCAGCCCAGGGACCCCAAACTGGGCACCCCTAGAGCCCTGCACCCCAGGACCCCAAACTGGGCACTCCTAGAGCCCTACACCCCCGAGACCCCAAACCGGGCACCCCAAGAGCCCTGCAGCCCTGGGACCCCAAACCAGGCACCCTTAGAATCCTGTACCCCTGGGACCCCAAACTGGGCACCCCTAAAGCCCTGCACCCCAGGACCCCAAACTGGGCACCCCTGCTGCCCCTCAGGCCCCAAGAGGCTGCACGACCCCCAAAGCTCCTCACTCACTCCCCTAAGGCTGCAAACCCCTAGAGGCTGTGCCCCTAAAAAGTGCACCCCCAAAGCCTTGCCCCCTGCAAGGCTGTGCACCCTCTAAAGGCAGCACCACTGAGAACCCCAAAGGCTGCACCCCCAAAGCTCTGCGACCCCCTAGAGATTGTGCTCCTGGGACATCCCAGATCTTGCACCCCCAGAGCTCCGCACCCCCCCCCCAAATCGTGCACCCACAAAACTCTGCCCCCCCAAATCATGCACCTCTAAATCTCAGAGCCCCCAGAGCTCCAGAACCGTGGAACCCCCAAACTGTACAACCCCAGAGCTCTGCACCCTGGGACCCCCAAATCCTCCACCTTCAGAGCTCTGCACCTCCAGAGCTCTGCACCCCTGGGACCCCCAAATCCTGCACCTTCAGAGCCCTGAACCCCCAGAGCTCTGCCCCCTTGGGACCCCCAAATCCTGCACCCTCAAAGCTCTGCAGCCCCTGGGACCCCCAAACCCTGCACCCCCAGAGTTCTGCACCCCCAGAGCTCTGCTCCCCTGAGACCCCCCAATCCTGCACCCTCAGAGCTCTGCTCCCCTGAGACCCCCCAATCCTGCACCCTCAGAGCTCTGCTCCCCTGGGACCCCCAAATCCTGCACCCTCAGGGCTCTGCACCCCCAGAGCTCTGCAGCCCCAGGACCCCGAGCCCCCTGCCAGGGCCCTACACCCCAGGGGCCCCCGAGCCCCGCTCCTGGGTCGCTCCCGGCACCCCCCAACGCCGCCGCCGCCGCTCTCGGGCCTCTGCCCCGCAAGATGGAGGCGGCGGCGCCCCCGCCCCCGGGGAGGCCACGCCCCCTCTGCCCTCTCGGCCAATGGCGCCGAGCGGTACCGGGAGCCGCGAGGGGCGGGAGCCAATGAGAAGCCCCGAGCCGGGCGTGCCGCGCGGGGATTGGTCAAGGGGGCGGGGCCAGCGGAGCGGCTTGGGGCGCCCTGGGGGGACCTGTGGAGGATGCGGGTTCGAGTCCCGGCGCCGGCTCGTGGGTGCGATGAGTCGCGCGGGTCTCAGCTATGGGGGAGTGGGGGGCATGCTCAGCCCCGAGGGAAGGGTTTAGTTAGTGTTTGATAGGAATGGTTGGACTTGATGATCCGATGGGTCTCTTCCAACCTAGTTGTTCTATGATTCTAAGGGATGACAGGCTGGGGAGTTGGGGTTGTTCAGCCTGGACAAGAGAAGGCTCCGAGGAGACCTTAGAACGACCTTCCAGTAGTGAAGGTGCTCCAGGAAAGCTGGGGAGGGGCTGTTTACAGGGGCTTGGAGTGATATGTCGAGGGGCAATTGGGCTAAACTGGAGAGGGGCAGATTTAGACTGGGCAGAAGGAGGGATTTCTTCACCGGGAGAGTGGTGAAGCGCTGGAACAGGCGACCATCCTCTCCGTCCTCCAGCAGGAAAGGGGAAAAGGAAAAGAAAAAAGAAAAATACTGTTTATTTCACACCACTACATCAAGTGCATCAGTCTTGCCACGTTCATGGCGGTGCCACCCTGCACCCCCTCCCTGACCCCACAACCTCCCCCTCCAGCCACCAGAGCCCCCAAACCTCCTCCTCCCTCCCCATCGCTCCTTGGGTGAGAAGGGGTTGAGGGATGGAGCCTCCCAAAACTCTCCGTCCCCATCACTCCCTGAGGGAGAAGGGGGTGAGGGATGGAGCCCCCAATACTCACCATCCCCATCGCTCCTTGGGTGAGAAGGGGTTGAGGGATGGAGCCTCCCAAAACTCTCTGTCCCCATCGCTCCCTGAGGGAGATGGGGGTGAGGGATGGAGTCTCCCAATACTCTCCGTCCCCATCGCTCCCTGAGGGAGAAGGGGATGAGGGATGGAGCCCCCCGACACTCTCCGTCCTCATCGCTCCCTGAGGGAGAAGGGGGTGAGGGATGGAGCCTCCCAATACTCTCCGTCCCCATTGCTCCCTGAGGGAGAAGGGGGTGAGGGAAGGAGACCCCGAACTCTCCGTCCACATCACTCCCTGAGGGAGAAGGGGATGAGGGATGGAGCCTCCCAATACTCTCCATCCCCATCGCTCCCTGAGGGAGAAGGGGGTGAGGGATGGAGCCCCCCGACACTCTCCGTCCTCATCGCTCCCTGAGGGAGAAGGGGGTGAGGGATGGAACCTCCCAACACTCTCTGTGCCCATTACTCCCTGAGGGAGAAGGGGGTGAGGGATGGAGTCTCCCAATACTCTCCATCCCCATTGCTCCCTGAGGGAGAAGGGGGTGAGGGATGGAGCCTCCCAATACTCTCCGTCCCCATTGCTCCCTGAGGGAGAAGGGGGTGAGGGATGGAGTCTCCCAATACTCTCCGTCCCCATCGCTCCCTGAGGGAGAAGGGGGTGAGGGATGGAGCCCCCAATACTCTCCATCCCCATTGCTCCCTGAGGGAGAAGGGGGTGGGGGATGGAGCCCCCGATACTCTCCGTCCACATCACTCCCTGAGGGAGAAGGGGATGAGGGATGGAGCCTCCCAATACTCTCCGTCCCCATCGCTCCTTGGGTGAGAAGCGGTTGAGGGATGGAGCCTCCCAAAACTCTCCGTCCCCATCACTCCCTGAGGGAGAAGGGGGTGAGGGATGGAGCCTCCCAAAACTCTCCATCCTCATCACTCCCTGAGGGAGAAGGGGGTGGGGGATGGAGCCCCCCGACACTCTCCGTCCTCATCGCTCCCTGAGGGAGAAGGGGGTGAGGGATGGAACCTCCCAACACTCTCTGTGCCCATTACTCCCTGAGGGAGAAGGGGGTGAGGGATGGAGTCTCCCAATACTCTCCGTCCCCACTGCTCCCTGAGGGAGAAGGGGGTGAGGGATGGAGACCCCGAACTCTCCGTCCACATCACTCCCTGAGGGAGAAGGGGATGAGGGATGGAGCCTCCCAATACTCTCCGTCCCCATCACTCCCTGAGGGAGAAGGGGGTGAGGGATGGAGCCCCCAATACTCTCCGTCCCCATCGCTCCCTGAGGGAGAAGGGGGTGAGGGATGGAGCCCCCCGACACTCTCCATCCCCATCGCTCCTTGAGGGATAAGGGGTCGAGGGATGGGCCCCCCCCCAACCCTCCTGACTCCCCATCTCAGGGTGGGTGATGAGGGGAGGGGAAACTCACCCCCAACTCCTCTTGGGGACCCCAGTGACACCCCCACAGTGCAGGAGGGTCACACCCAGAAGCCTCCATGAGGGCAAAATCAAAGAGGTGTGTGTGGGGGTGGAAATTCCATGGGGCTTCGCCCCCAGCGAGCCGTGACACTACCTCGGAAACACGGGAAAAAAATGAAAACCACTCATTTTTGGGGGACGACGACGCGGGGACGTGGTGCAGGCAGAGAGGGGGGAGTCCGTCCCCAGGCCCGGGCCAGGCAGGAGGAACACGCTGGGGAAGAAGGGAGACAGACGGACACATGGACACATCTACGGAGAAGAAGACACCTCCCCAAGACCCAACACTGGGGTCAGGGGACCAAAAGTCATTGGTGAAAGTGCTGATGGCAAGTGGCAAGGGGACAGCAAGGGGACACCCCCCTGGCTCAGGGCTCAGGGGATCTGAAAGACGTTGAGTTTGCTGGTGTTCTTGAGCGTCTGCCGGCGGTTGCAGAACCAGACGCGCACCACTTCGCGGTCGTAGTTGAGCTCCTTGGCGATCTCGGTGATCTCCTGGCCCGTGGGCAGCGCGTTCTTCTCGAAGTAGGCGTTGAGGGCCTCGATGGCCTGGGGGGTGAAGGAGGTGCGGCGCTTGCGCTTCTTGGAGGGCTCCCCCCCGACGAACTCCATCAGGTTCTGCTGACCCTCCTGGTTCCGCAGCTCCGCTTCGCTCAGCCACTTCTCCAGCACCGGCTTCAGCTTCTGGGCGCTCTTGGGGGTGATGTCCAGCTTCTCGAACCTGCGGCAGCGGCAGAGGGAGAGCTCAGGGACACGGTTGGGATGGAGGGACGCGGGGGGGACACAGGGAAAAATGGGACTCTGGGAGCAATGGGAGAGCTGGGACACTGGGGGATACTGAGATAAATGGGACACAGGGGGACATGGGGGAGATAGGACACTGGGGGAGACACTTGGGGATACTGGGAGAAATGGGACACTGGGGTGACATGGGAGAGTTGGGACACTGGGAGAAATGGGACTCTGGGAGCAATGGGGGAGATGGGACACTGAGGGGGATACTGGGAGAAATGGGACACTGGGGGAGATGGGACACTGGGGGAGACACTGGAGACACTGGGAGAAATGGGACACATGGGGGAGATGGGACACTGGGGGAGACACTGGGGGACACTGGGAGAAATGGGACACTGGGGGAGACACTGGGGGATACTGGGAGAAATGGGACACTGGGGGAGACACTGGGGGATACTGGGAGAAATGGGACAGTGTGGGGACATGGGGGAGATGAGACACTGGGGGAAATGGGACACAGGGGAACATGGGAGAAGTGGGGAAACTGGGGCCACACTGGGAGAAATGGGACACTGGGGGAGACACTGGAGGATACTGGGAGAAATGGGACACTGGGGGAGACACCGGAGGATACTGGGAGAAATGGGACATTGTGGGGATATGGGGGAGGTGGGACACTGGTGAGACACTGGGGGATCCTGGGAGAAGTGGGACATGGGGGAAGTACCTGCAGATGGCCGACTGGCTGTAGGCTGGGCCCTCGGTGGCCGTCAGGGCCTGCCCAACCTGCGTCTGCGTCAGCCCCAGCGACAAGCGCCGGATCTTAAAGTTCTTGGCGAATTCCCGGATCTCCTCCAGGTTGATCCCATCCTCCTCCGCGCTGCTGCTGTTGGGAGCCGGGGGCTCTGCCAGAGGAAGGAGGGGAGGGTGACATTAGGGTCCCTAACGATGGCCGGACGCTGGTCATCATCCCATCCCATCCCATCCCATCCCATCCTCTCCAGTATCCCCAGCATTCTCTCCTCATCCCCAGGGGTCCCCAATATTCTCAGCATCCTCTCCCCACGACCAGAGGATCCCAGACCCTACTGTCTCCCACCCCAAGGCATCCCAGACCCCAGCATCCTTAGAACCGTCTCCCCATCCCAACAGATCTCAGACACCAACCTCCTCTTCCCATTCCAGGGGATCCTAAACCCCAGGATCTACAGTATTGTCCCATCCCATCCCATGGGATCCCAGTCCTCATCATTCGCCCCTTATCTCCAGCCTCCTGTCTCCATCCCATCCCATCCCATCCCAGTCCCCATCATTCCCCCTTTATCTCCAGCCTCCTGTCTCCATCCCATCCCATCCCATCCCAGTCCCCATCATTCCCCCCTTATCTCCAGCCTCCCGTCTCCATCCCATGGGATCCCAGTCCCCAGCCTCCCCCTGTGTATCCCTAGTGTTCTCCCTCAATTCCATGGGACCCCAAACCCCAGTATCCCCAGCAGCCTCCCATTCCACCCCAGGGGTTCCCAGACCCCGGTACACCCTTCAGTATCCTCAACCTCCTCTCCCCATCCTGAAGGATCCCAGTTCCCAGTATCCCAGCTCCCTCTCCCCATCCCAAGGGATCCCAGCTCCCTCTCCCCACCCCAAGGGATCCCAGCTCCCAGTATCCCTAGCTCCCTCTCCCCATCCTGAAGGATCCCAGTTCCCAGTATCCCCAGCTCCCAGTATCCCCAGCTCCCTCTCCCCATCCTGAAGGATCCCAGTTCCCAGTATCCCCAGCTCCCAGTATCCCCAGCTCCCTCTCCCCATCCTGAAGGATCCCAGTTCCCAGTATCCCCAGCTCCCAGTATCCCCAGCTCCCTCTCCCCATCCTGAAGGATCCCAGTTCCCAGTATCCCCAGCTCCCAGTATCCCCAGCTCCCTCTCCCCATCCTGAAGGATCCCAGCTCCCAGTATCCCCACCCCAAGGGATCCTAGCTCCCAGTATCCCCAGCTCCCTCTCTCCATCCTGCAGGATCCCAGCTCCCAGTATCCCCAGCTCCCTCTCCCCACCCCAAGGGATCCAAGCCCTCACTCACTGCAGACCAACTGGCTGACGGTTGGGGTCTCGGAGCAGGTGATGGGGACTGGAGCGGTGGAAGCCTTGGCCGCCGGAGCGGGATTCACCATCACCACGGTTGGTGGGGCGAGCGCCGGGGCCGGCTGGATGGGCTGGACCTGGGGCACAGGGGAGGGTCAGCGACCCCTTAGTCGGGTGGATCCCCCTCTTCCACCACCACGATCCGGCATCTCCTGCCCACCAGCTCCACCCAGGATCGTGGCCACCGCATTGCTCCCAGTGGAGCTGGGACAGGCTGGCATGGAGAGGGGACACCGCAAACCACCAAGCTCCGAGCTGGGAATGGGGATGTGACAACCACGTCCTGGATTTGGGGTGTCCTGCCCCACAGGTTTGAGGGCAACTGGCATCTCGGCGCTCACAGAATCATAGAACAACCAGGTTGGAAGTGACCCATCGGATCATCGAGTCCAACCATTCCTATCAAACACTAAACCATGTCCCTCAGCACCTCATCCACCCGTCCCTTAAACACCTCCAGGGAAGGGGAATCAACCACTCCCTGGGCAGCCTGTTCCAATGCCCAATGACTCTTTCCGTGAAAAACTTCCTCCTAATCTCCAGCCTAAATCTCCCCTGGTGGAGCTTGAGGCCATTCCCTCTTGTCCTGTCCCTTGGGAGAAGAGCCCAGCTCCCTCCTCTCCACAACCTCCTTTCATGTAGTTGGAGAGAGCAATGAGGTCTCCTCTCAGCCTCCTCTTCTCTAGGCCCATCCCAGTTGGGAAATCCAACGGGGTGGAAAGCAGGATGGTCCAAGGGGCAGGAGGGATTGTGGCTTGGAGGTGCTCATGGGCTCCAATGTGGCCACATCTCAGAGCTGCTCAGGTCCTCCCAGAGCAACATCCTTGAGTCCCAGAGCCACATATCTGGGTCCCAAAGCTGCTCCCGTGCTTCTGGAGCAAGGTGGCCACGTTCCAGAAATGCTTATGTCTCCCCGAAAGCAACATGGCCACATCCCAGAGATGCTCTTGTGCTTCTGGACCAAGGTGGCCACATCCCAAAGAAACGTGGCCACATCCCAAAGCTGCTCCCGTGCTTCTGGAGCAACGTGGCCATGTTCCAGAAATGCTTATGTTGACCCAAAAGCAACATGGCCGTGTCCCAGAGATGCTTCCAGACCAAGGTGGCCACATCCCAAAGCTGCTCCCATGCTTCTGGAGCAATGTGGCCACGTTCCAGAAATGCTTATGTTCACATTCCAGAAATGCTTATGTTGACCCAAAAGCGACATGGCCACATCCCAGAGATGCTCTTGTGCTTCCAGACCAAGGTGGTCACATCCCAAAGAAACGTGGCCACATCCCAAAGCTGCTCCTGTGCTCCAAAAGCCACGTGGCCAGTTCCCAAAGCAACGTGGCCACATCCCAGCGATGCTCACCTGGCTCCAAAGGCCACGTGGCAGGGACACCACTGGCCCTTTGGCCCCTGGCCCACAGCCCCGTGCCTATCACTCACCTCGTTCTTGGCGGGGGGCTCGGGGGTGCCGGTTTTCTTGACGGTGGCCGCTGGGATGGCGCTGCTGGCCAGTGTGGCAATGACCTGGCCCTGGGCATTGAGCAGCAACTGGGGCGTCACTGCCTGTACCTGCAGGTTCTGGGCTGGTAGCGCAGCCGGAGCAGGGCTGGGATTCACCACCCACGGCAACGTCCCGATCACCTGGGCGGAGGGAGGAGAGCAGGAGCTGGAGTGGGGGTGTGATGTCTGCATCCCCCAAACCCTCTTCCCGAGGCACCAGCAGCTCCGGAAAGTCCTTCGGGAGGGTTGGGTGGGTGGGTGTGCAAGGGTAGGAGCCTCTTCGGCTGTACCTGGCCCTGGGCGTTGGTGAGGATCTGGCCTGGGATGCCCTGCACGCTGGAGATGGGGTTGGCGATGACCGGGGTGGCTGCCAAGGAGCCCAGGAGCTGGGTTTGGCCGCCCAGGGAAGCGGCGCTGAGCTGCAGGGAACGGAAAACCGGAGTTGAGGGTTGTGGGAAGCATCTCCAGGCCACCATGGTCCTCTCTGGGCACGGCCAACCGCCCCCGGCCCCACAGCAAGGTCACTCCGACACTGCTGCTGCAATGGAGCATCAGCCCTATGGGATCCTATCCTGATGGGATCCTGTCCCCATGGGACCTTGTCGCAATGAGATCCTGTCCCAAAGGGATTCTGACCAGTGAGATCATAGAATCATAGAACAACCAGGTTGGAAGAGACCCATCGGATCTTCTAGTCCAACCAGTCCTATCAAACACTAACCCATGTCCCTCAGGACCTCATCCACCCGTCCCTTAAACACCTCCAGGGAAGGGGAATCAACCACCTCCCTGGGCAGCCTATTCCAATGCCCAATGACACTTTCCATGAAAAACTTCCTCCTAATTTCCAGCCTAAATTTCCCCTGGTGGAGCTTGAGGCCATTCCCTCTTGTCCTGTCCCCTGTCACTTGGGAGAAGAGCTCAGCTCCCTCCTCTCCACAACCTCCTTTCAGGTACTTGTAGAGAGTAACGAGGTCTCCCCTCAGCCTCCTCTTCTCTAGGCTAAACACCCCCAGCTCTCTCAGACGCTCCTCATAGGATCTGTTCTCCAGCCCCTTCACCAGCCTCGTCGCTCTTCTCTGGACTTGCTCCAGAGCCTCAACATCCTTCTTGTGCTGAGGGGCCCAGAACTGGACACAGTATTCAAGGAGCGGCCTCCCCAGTGCTGAGTCCAGAGGGAGAATCACCTCCCTGGCCCTGCTGGTCACACCATTTTTGATCCAAGCCAGGTTCCTTACTATGCCAGGGTTAAAGGCAAATCCTGCCGGCTGGACGGTGATCTGGGTCTGTGTCTCTAAGGGCTTGGCCACCGGAGTGGATGCTGTGGGCTGGGGCAGGATTTGGGGCTGGCCGGGCGTGGCGGAGAAGACACCGGGGGACTGGAGGGGTGGCCGGGGCTGGACTGTGGCCGGCAGCGTCTGGGCTGGCGGCACCGGCGTGGCGATGGCTGCGTTCAGCACGGCGGCAGCTGTGGAGCAAAGAGACGGAGAGAGCATGAGCCGAGGGAGATGAAGATGCTGGGAGAGCTTGGGGTCCCCCCAACTCACTGTCCCTTCACAACGGGAACCTGACCTCCGGGTGATTGAGCTCTGTGTTGGCAGTGGAAGGTCTGAGCTAACCCAGAGCAGGTGCTGCTGGAGCACCAAGAGCACCACTGGGGTCCCATCACCTCCCTGGTCTACAGGTCCCTCCCAGGACATGCTCTTTCCCTTGGGAAGTGACATCCCATTGGGACAACTCTCCATGGGGATGTCTCTCCATGGGGACATCTCTCTGTGGGACAACTCTCCGTGTGGACAAGTCTCTATGAAGACAAATCTCCATGAGACAAGTCTCCATGAAACAACTCTCTGTGGTGGCAACTCTCGGTGGGACAAATCTCTGTGGGACGGTTCTCCATGGGGACCATTAGAATCCTAGAATAACCAGACTGGAAGAGACCCACTGGATCGTTGAGTCCAACCATTCCCATCAAACTCATATTAAACAGCCAAGAACCAACCTGCACCCTCATCCCTAAAAATTAGTGAGGCTCAGGGTTAGGCTGAGGGTTAGAGATGTCTTGTGTAGAGTTTTCCCCATGGAGAGTTGTCCTGTGTCCCTTTGCGGATGCTCAAGAGGAGCCTGTTCCCTTTCACAGGGAATGGCAGGGACCCTGCCTCAGCCTCACCAGAATCATCATCATCACCAGACGAAAAGCTCTGCTTTTCATCCCCACCTCGCACAACACATCCCGACCCTGTCCCCATCCTCATCCTGGGGTTGTTTAGCCTGGAGAAGAGGAGGCTGAGAGGAGACCTCATTACTCTCTACAACTACCTGAAAGGAGGTTGTGGAGAGGAGGGAGCTGGGCTCTTCTCCCAAGGGACAGGGGACAGGACGAGAGGGAATGGCCTCAAGCTCCACCAGGGGAGATTTAGGCTGGAGATTAGGAGGAAGTTTTTCATGGAAAGGGTCATTGGGCATTGGAATAGGCTGCCCAGGGAGGGGGTTGAGTCACCTTCCCTGGAGGTGTTTAAGGGACGGGTGGATGAGGTCTTGAGGGACTTGGTTTAGTGTTTGATAGGAATGGTTGGACTAGAAGATCCGATGGGTCTCTTCCAACCTGCTTGTTCTATGATTCTATGATTCCCCACATTTCCAGCACCTTCAGCGCTCGGGGGAAACCACGAATGTGGCCCCCAAAGGCGAAGCCATTTCCAACCCCACCTGGAGAGGCTGGGGCCAAGAGGAGATGAATTTAAGGAGGCTGTGGAGCAGAAGGAGCGGCGGTTACCTGGCAGATTGGCTATAGGCGGTTTGAAAATTCCCCCTGTAGGAGAAGCAGCCGTCAATCCGGGAAGGGCAGCGACCGTTGCTGTAGGAAATGTCCACACAGCCAGCCCCTGCTGACCGGCCACTTGACCTGCAATACTGATGGGGATAAGAAGAGGTTGAGTAACTGTCCCTGCTGGAACCATTACTCCTGTCACAACTGTTGCTAAGTTTTCCTGAGTCAAGACCTGCAAAAGTAAACAAGATTTCAAAAAGAACAGAAATCAACGCCACCGCAGACAGCATCAGTGGAGCAAAAACTCTTTTATTTTTTATTTTTTTGCCCCAAAGGGGCGCACGAAGCCCCAGGGTCCCTCCCATCTCAGCAGCTGGATTCCCAGCTTGACAGATTCCCCCCTCCTCTCCGTGGGGAGATGGGATGGGAGATCCCCCCACCCCAACATCGTGAACTGCCCGACGCGTCTCTGGCAGCACCTCGGCGCGTGGGCGAGGGCGCCGCGGGAGGAGAAACCGCCTCGGTTCAGGGCGTAAGGCCTACACCCCGCGCCACCGGCGATCGGAGCCGCCCGCTGGGGGAGCCTACAGCGAGCGGATGCCACCCCGGGGGTCCCCACCATGTCCCCCCCTCCTCCCAGTCCAACCCAACGCTCTCCCAGCCCGTCCCGCTCTGCGGCTACTGGATAGTTACCTGTGGGGTGGTTTGCACGGCCAGCGAGGCCAAGGGCTGCGGCTGCTGGCTCATGGCTGGGCTGAAGGTGCTGATGGAGGGGACAGTGCTTGGGGATGCTCCGGCTGCCGGTTTGGCTTTGCCTGTGGGAGGAGAAAAGAGATCACAGAATCAGAGAATCACAGAATCACCAGGTTGGAAGAGACTCATCGGGTCATCGAGTCCAACCATTCCCATCAATCACTAATCCATATCCCTCAGCACCTCGTCCACCCGTCCCTTAAGCACCTCCAGGGAAGGGGAATCAACCACCTCCCTGGGCAGCCTATTCCAATGCCCAATGACCCTTTCCGTGAAAAACTTCCTCCTAATCTCCAGCCTAAATCTCCCCTGGTGGAGCTTGAGGCCATTCCCTCTTGTCCTGTCCCCTGTCCCTTGGGAGAAGAGCCCAGCTCCCTCCTCCCTACAACCTCCTTTCAGGTACTTGTAGAGAGCAATGAGGTCTCCTCTCAGCCTCCTCTTCTCCAGGAGAAACCCCCCAGCTCTCTCAGCCATTCCTCTTCTTCTCCAGGCCCTTCCCCAGCTTTGTTGCTCTTCTCTGGACTCACTCCACAGCCTCAACATCCTTCTTGTGCTGAGGGGCCCACAACTGAACACAGAATTTGAGGTTGGGTCTCCCCAGAGGGAGAAGAACCTCCTCCCTGGCCCTGCTGGCCACGCTGGGTCTGCTCCAAGCCAAGATGCCCTTGGCCTTCTTGGCCACCTGGGCCCCTGCTGGCTCCTGGTCAACCAACCCCCCCAGGTCCTTCTCCTCCAGGCACTTTCCAGCCAGAATTCTCCTAGTCTGGAGCTGCTCAGGGTTGTTGTGCCCCAAGTGGTTGGACTCGATGATCCGATGGGTCCCTTCCAACCTGGTTGTTCTATGATTCTATGATTCTAAGTGCAGGATGCGGCACTTGGCATTGTTCAACCTCAGCCCATCCAGCCTGTCCAGGGGCGAGGAGATCCAAGCCCCTGCTCTATGTGGCTTGAGGAAAACCAAATTCCCCAGCCTTGATTACAAAGAAGTGGTTGCGTCTAAGTGCTTGGCTGGGCTGTGTGAGCTTCTCTCGGGCTGCGGATCCAGCAGGAGATCATAGAATCATAGAATGACCAGGTTGGAAGAGACCCATCGGATCATCGAGTCCAACCATTCCCATCAAACACTAATTCACGTCCCTCAGCACCTCATCCACCCGTCCCTTAAACACCTCCAGGGAAGGGGAATCAACCACCTCCCCGGGCAGCCTGTTCCAAAGCCCAATGACCCTTTCCGTCAAAAACTTCCTCCTAATCTCCAGCCTAAATATTCTATACAAAGATATTTCCTTCCCTCCAAACTAAGCAGCAATTAAAGCAACGTCAGCCCCTGAGCTTCTCCCCAAGGAACAAGGAGCTGGGAAGGGAAGGGACGAAGCTCTGGGCTGAGCTTGTTCAGTGCCTTTCAACCCTCTGCCCGAAACTCACATTGTGAGTGTATTTCTTCACTATCAACAGCTGAGCAAGAGGAAACCTTGCTCCTAATCCATATTCACGACTTGCAAAGGACCCACTTGTTTTGTGAGCCACCTCTGTTCTGCTCGACTTCTAATAATGGCAACTTCAAACCCACTTAATACTCTGCTATTTCCGTCAAAAAGCGAAAACCACCCTTCTCCTGCCTTCTCCTTTGGCAGACAAGAAGCTTTATCAAGTAAATCTTTTTTCTCGGCTCCAAGCTGGGTGTTTCTTGGCTTTGGTTCCTTGCCCAGACACAACTCTAGTTCTGTGAGACTTAAAAACGCTATCTAGGAAATTCCCCCAAATTCCCAAAGCCGAGTATGGCTCTTCCCAAGTGGCAAGGACTGTGCCGTCTGCTCCGATGGGTTCTGTGTCCTCCTGCCCACCAGCCCATGGCTCGGGACTGGAGCAGGGGTGCCCTGGGAAAGAGTTTTGGAGAAGGGAGGTCTCTTACCGGCTGCCTCTGTGGAGCTGTGGGTGCTGCCTGGGATGTCCTCCCGGCCGCTCTCTCCCCGGGAGCCTCGTGTTACATCCCCTGGTGGCATCTCCAGGGCTTTTGGGTCCTCCTCTGCCGGGAGAGGGGTGTCCACATCCACTTCCAACACTCGGATGGTTTCGTGGCTGGACATGACGATAACCTGCAAAAGTGGCCCCAGACATAGAATCATTGACCAACCAGGCTGGAAGAGACCCATCGGATCATCAAGTCCAACCATTCCTATCAAACACTAACCCATGTCCCTCAGCACCTCATCCACCCGTCCCTTAAACACCTCCAGGGAAGGGGAATCAACCACCTCCCTGGGCAGCCTATTCCAATGCCCAATGACCCTTTCTGGGAAAAACTTCCTCCTAATCTCCAGCCTAAATCTCCCCTGGTGGAGCTTGAGGCCATTCCCTCTCGTCCTGTCCCCTGTCCCTTGGGAGAAGAGCCCAGCTCCCTCCTCTCTACAACCTCCCTTCAGGTAGTTGTAGAGAGTAATGAGGTCTCCTCTCAGCCTCCTCTTCTCCAGGACAAACCCCCCAGCTCTCTCAGCCGCTCCTCATCAGGCCTGTTCTCCAGCCCCTTCACCAGCTTCATGGCTCTTCTCTGGACTCGCTCCAGAGCCTCAACATCCTTCTTGTGCTGAGGGGCCCACAACTGAACACAGGATTCAAGGAGCAGCCTCCCCAGTGCTGAGTCCAGAGGGAGAATCACCTCCCTGGCCCTGTTGGTCACACCATTTCTGATCCAAGCCAGGATGCCACTGGCCTTTTCTTGGCCCCCTGGGCACACTGCTGGCTCATGCTCAGTCGCTGTCGACCAACACCCCCAGGTCCCTCTCCTCCTGGCAGTTTTCCAGCCAGACTTCTCCCAGTCTGGAGCTCTGCTCAGGGTTGTTGTGCCCCAAGTGCAGGAGGCGGCATTTGGCCGTGTTAACCCTCTTCCCATTGGACTCAGCCCATGGATCCAGCCTGTTTAGGTCCCTTTGCAGAGCCTCCCGACCCTCCAGCAGATCCACACTTGCACACAGCTCAGTGTTATCTGCAAACTTGCTCAGGGAGCACTCGATGCCTTCATCCAGATCATTGATGAAGACATTGACCAGGGCTGGACCCAGCACTGAGCCCTGGGGAACCCCACTTGTCACTGGCCTCCAGCTGGATTACCACCATTTACCACCACGTATCCTAGTGCAGAGGGAGGTGACCTCTGCGTCCCACGGGGCTCAGGGGGAACCCCAAAGCAGCCCCAGGCAGAGCGCACCCCAGCCCCTCCAGAAGGGATGGACACAGGGATTGCTGCCCCTCCAGAAGCTCCTGGCTTTGGATCAGCAGCAGCCTCTTTGATAGTACTCGATGATCCGAGGGGTCTCTTCCAACCTGGTTGTTCTATGATTCTATGATTCTAGGCTCTGATAACTCCACCTCTGGAGCAAGTGCTGCTCTACAGCCTCACAGCCCCAGGCTGGGGGCGGCAGAGCTCTCCAAATCACTGTTCGCCAAATGCGACACCACTTGGGGACACACAGGGAGTGAGGAGTGGAGATCACAGAATCCTGGGATAGGTTGGCATGGAAGGAACCTCAAAGTTCATCCAGTGCCACTCCTGCCATGGGCAGGGACACCTCCCACTGGATCAGGGGCTCCAAGCCCCATCCAACCTGCCCTTGAACCCCTCCAGGGATGGAGCAGCCACCCCTGCTCTGGGCAGCCTGGGCCAGGGCCTCCAAACCCTCACAGCAAAACATTTCTCCCTAAGATCTCATCCCAATCTCCCCTCTTTCAGCTCAAAAATGTTCCCCCTCATCCTCTCCCTGCCCTCTCCGATCAAGAGCCTCTCCCAAGATTTTCTGGAGCCCCTTTCAGTGCTGGAAGCTGCTCTAAAGTCTCCCTGGAGCGTTCTCTCCTCCAGGCTGAACAACCCCAACTCTCTCAGCCTGTCCTCATACAGGAGGTTCTCCAGCCCTTCGATCATCTCCGTGGCCTCCTCTGGACTCAATTCAACAGCTCCATGTCCTCCCTGTGCTGAGGACTCCAGAACTGGACATAGAATTCCAGGTGAGGTCTCACCAGGGTAGAGCAGAGAGGCATAATCCCTGCTGGTCCCACAGCCTTGGATGCAGCTCAGGACGTGGTTGACTTCTGACTTCAATCACCTCCATGGCCTCCTCTGGCCTCGCTCCAACAGCTCCATGTCCCCCTCCCCATGCTGAGGAGATACCTCCTCCTCCAGCTCTTCTGCAGCCAGAGCCTGGAGCAAAGCCCTCTTGCTACATGTACCAGCAGCCTCCTCAGGCTCTTGGGATCATAGAATCATAGAATCATAGAACAACCAGGTTGGAAGAGACCCATCGGATCATCGAGTCCAACCATTCCTATCAAACACTAAACCATGTCCCTCAGGACCTCATCTACCCGTCCCTTAAACACCTTCAGGGAAGGTGAATCAATCACCTCCCTGGGCAGCCTATTCCAATGCCCAATGACCCTCTGTGTGGAAAATTTCCTCCTAATCTCTAGCCTAGGATGAGGACCTCACGCCTCCTGCTCATTATTAAAAAAGCTGAGAGGAGGCAGATGGGTTCTGAATGATGGAGCTGGACATCCACACGCCCAAGCTTGGGGGCAACCAGGCTGGGTGCGAGCGTGGGGCAGGCGCAAAGGGGTTTTTGGCCCCATGTGCCAAGGTTCACAGAATCATAGAACAACCAGGTTGGAAGAGACCCATCGGATCTTCTAGTCCAACCATTCCTATCAAACACTAAACCAAGTCCCTCAGCACCTCATCCACCCGTCCCTTAAACACCTCCAGGGAAGGGGAATCAACCACCTCCCTGGGCAGCCTATTCCAATGCCCAATGACCCTTTCTGGGAAAAACCTCCTCCTAATCTCCAGCCTAAATCTCCCCTGGTGGAGCTTGAGGCCATTCCCTCTCGTCCTGTCCCCTGTCCCTTGGGAGAAGAGCCCAGCTCCCTCCTCTCCACAACCTCCTCTCAGGTAGTTGTAGAGAGCAATGAGGTCTCCTCTCAGCCTCCTCTTCTCCAGGATAAACACCCCCAGCTCTCTCAGCCGCTCCTCATAGGTTCTGTTCTCCAGCCCCTTCCCCAGCTTCATGGCTCTTCTCTGGACTTGCTCCAGAGCCTCAACATCCTTCTTGGAGCCAATGCCGAAGCTCCACTGCCCTCCCGGCTGTTTGGAGTGAAGGGGAGGGAGTTGTGCTGCCCATACCTGCTCGTTGACCGTCAGCGAAGCCTCCTGGGGCTGCACGGCCTCAGCGTCCATGGTGTCCCCGGGAAGGTGGGAGGGGGCTCAGACTTTCACATGCTGCAAAGAGGGAAGACGAGGAAGATGCGTCACAGCAAGTGGCACCAGGGGTCACAGCACCCGGCTCCATCCAGCGTCTGGAGCAAACGTGGACCTCCCAGCCCCTCTCTGGCTCCACCACCCACCCGTCCGGCTGCACTATGGGCCAGGGTAGAGCTTGCAAACGGTCTCCTGAGCCAAGAACGGCCTCCTGAGCCAAGCGGTGGGACGTGTGCTCCTCCCCAGTGGAGGCTTCGGCATCTCAGGTGCTTCCCACCACCTCCCAACCTCTTGGCAAAGAGGTGATGGGCGTTGGGTAGCCCCTCAGGGATGGGGACTCCACCAGTGCCCTGGGCAGCCTCTGCCAGTGGCCGAGAACCCTTTCTGTGAAGAAATCTTTTCCGATATCCAATCCAAACCTCCTCTGGAACAATTCAAGGCTGTTCCCTCTTATTCCATCACTCGTTACTTGGGAGGAGAGCCCAGCACCCTCCTCACCACAACCTCCTTTCCAGGAGCTGCAGAGAGCCATGAGGTCTCCCCTCGGCCTCCTCTTCTCCAGATCAAACCCCTCCAGGTCCCTCATTTCTCCAGCCCCTTCCCCAGCTCCGTTCCCTTCTCCAGACACATTCCAGCCCCTCAAGGTCTTTCTTGGAGCGATGGATCCAAAACTCAACCCAGGATTGGAGGTAAGTGCAGGGGGACGATCCCTTCCCTGCTCCTGCTGGCCACCCCAGGGCTGATCCAAGGATGCTGGTGGCCACCTGGGCCACTGCTGGCTCATGGTCAGCTGCTTCCAACCAGCAATCCCAGGGCCTTTTCATGAGCCCTTGAACTTTTCTCTCCATCTCAGAAGCCTCCAGGCTCCTGCTGAGGCCACCGAGCGCATCCTGAGCCGTCGATGTGTGATAAGGAAACACGGTTGTTCAGATCTTACTGATCCAAAGGAGCCTAAATTGAATTAACAGCCAACTTCTCATCTGAAGCTCAACAGGGGCCGAGCATCCCATTCCAGCAGGGATGGAGTCGCTGCCTCCCTCAGACACTTTTCCCAGCTCTCCCCTGTCTTTGGCTCATTCCAAAAATCCAGATCCAGCCGGGACTCCGAGAGCAGCCACCAATGGGTCTCCAGTAAGTGCTGCGGTTTTTTAAACGTGGCCACAGCTTCGGAGCAGACAAACACCTTGGGATGCCAGAGGCGCCGTTTAATTAACAATTTATTCCAGTGCAACGAGAACAGAGAATGGAGAACAGAGAACGGAGCATAGGACGAGCGAGCGGCTCACGCAGGAGTTATTAAAAGTTAACGAGCTCTCCTGCAGCCGGAGCTAGGGCTACCTGGGCTGCCTCCAAGCAGCAAACCAAAGGGGTTGAGTGTCCTGCTTCTGGCTCTCATCCCTACGAGCACCACTGCTGCAGGAATTCCTCTCCAGCTCCCCTCTTGCCGGGGTCTTCCCTGTGGCCCTGAGCCCAAACTGGGAGCCAGGGCTACCTGGGCTGCCTCCAAGCAGCAAATCAAAGGGGCAAAGCATCCTGCTTCTTGCTCTCATCCCTGTGAGCACCACTGCTGCAGGAATCCCACCCCAGCTCCCACCTTGCTGGGGTCTTCCCTGTGGCCCTGAGCCCAAACTGGGAGCCCAAACTGGGAGCCAGGGAGCAGCTGGACTGGAGGAGACGGCCAAGGGGCTCGGGGGTCTTTGAGGAGACCCTTCACCGCTAGGACATGTCCAAAATCCAACTCCAGCCATGAAGCCAACGGAGAGCAGGGCCCAGTGTGGCTGGGGAGCACTGGGAGCATTGAGCCCACATCCCATGGGATGGTGGTGGCTGAGGTGACCTCCAGGAGAGTGTGGGGAGAGGCAGCAGCCCTGATGCTCACTCACTGTTTGCTCTGGGGTTATCGGCTGCTCCTGGCAGGAGATGGGGGCGGCTGCTGTGTCCGGTTCCTGTGTCCGGCTCCTCCGGCCTTCCCAGCTCCAGGCTTGAGCTGCAGGGAAAGAAAGATCAGAGCTGAGCTCTGGCTGCTCCCTCACTCCTGGGAAGTGTTGAGGAGCAACAGGGTCCCCCGCGCCAGGCTCTCGGTGACAGGGGAGGCACAAAGGCTTCCTCATCCTTGCAACCCAATTGTCCCTTATTGCCCCTCATAGAATCATAGAACAACCAGGTTGGAGGAGACCCATCGGATCATCGAGTCCAACCATTCCTATCATTCCCTCGAAGCACAGGGGAGGAGAGAGATGGAGAGAGAGGATGGGGAAGGGGGGACAGGATGGAGAGATGGGGGAGAGACGGAGAGATGGGGAAGGGGAGAGAGACGGAGAGATGGGGAAGGGGAGAGAGACGGAGAGATGGGGAAGGGGAGAGACGGAGAGATGGGGAAGGGGAGAGACGGAGAGATGGGGAAGGGGAGAGACGACGGAGAGATGGGGAAGGGGAGAGACGACGGAGAGATGGGGAAGGGGAGAGACGGAGAGATGGGGAAGGGGAGAGACGGAGAGATGGGGAAGGGGAGAGACGGAGAGATGGGGAAGGGGAGAGACGGAGAGATGGGGAAGGGGAGAGACGGAGAGATGGGGAAGGGGAGAGACGGAGAGATGGGGAAGGGGAGAGAGACGGAGAGATGGGGAAGGGGAGAGAGACGGAGAGATGGGGAAGGGGAGAGACGGAGAGATGGGGAAGGGGAGAGACGGAGAGATGGGGAAGGGGAGAGACGGAGAGATGGGGAAGGGGAGAGACGGAGAGATGGGGAAGGGGAGAGAGACGGAGAGATGGGGAAGGGGAGAGAGACGGAGAGATGGGGAAGGGGAGAGAGACGGAGAGATGGGGAAGGGGAGAGAGACGGAGAGGTGGGGAAGGGGAGAGAGACGGAGAGGTGGGGAAGGGGAGAGACGACGGAGAGGTGGGGAAGGGGAGAGACGACGGAGAGGTGGGGAAGGGGAGAGACGACGGAGAGGTGGGGAAGGGGAGAGACGACGGAGAGGTGGGGAAGGGGAGAGAGACGGAGAGGTGGGGAAGGGGAGAGACGACGGAGAGGTGGGGAAGGGGAGAGACGACGGAGAGGTGGGGAAGGGGAGAGACGACGGAGAGATGGGGAAGGGGAGAGAGACGGAGAGATGGGGAAGGGGAGAGACGACGGAGAGATGGGGAAGGGGAGAGAGACGGAGAGATGGGGAAGGGGAGAGACGGAGAGATGGGGAAGGGGAGAGAGACGGAGAGATGGGGAAGGGGAGAGAGACGGAGAGATGGGGAAGGGGAGAGAGACGGAGAGATGGGGAAGGGGAGAGACGGAGAGATGGGGAAGGGGAGAGACGGAGAGATGGGGAAGGGGAGAGAGACGGAGAGATGGGGAAGGGGAGAGACGGAGAGATGGGGAAGGGGAGAGACGGAGAGATGGGGAAGGGGAGAGACGGAGAGATGGGGAAGGGGAGAGAGACGGAGAGATGGGGAAGGGGAGAGAGACGGAGAGATGGGGAAGGGGAGAGACGACGGAGAGATGGGGAAGGGGAGAGACGACGGAGAGATGGGGAAGGGGAGAGACGGAGAGATGGGGAAGGGGAGAGACGGAGAGATGGGGAAGGGGAGAGACGGAGAGATGGGGAAGGGGAGAGACGGAGAGATGGGGAAGGGGAGAGACGGAGAGATGGGGAAGGGGAGAGACGGAGAGATGGGGAAGGGGAGAGACGGAGAGATGGGGAAGGGGAGAGACGGAGAGATGGGGAAGGGGAGAGAGACGGAGAGATGGGGAAGGGGAGAGAGACGGAGAGGTGGGGAAGGGGAGAGACGGAGAGGTGGGGAAGGGGAGAGACGGAGAGGTGGGGAAGGGGAGAGACGACGGAGAGATGGGGAAGGGGAGAGACGACGGAGAGATGGGGAAGGGGAGAGACGGAGAGATGGGGAAGGGGAGAGACGGAGAGATGGGGAAGGGGAGAGACGATGGAGATGAGGATGGAGATGAGGATGGAGATGAGGATGGAGATGAGGATGGAGATGAGGATGGAGATGAGGATGGAGATGAGGATGGAGATGAGGATGGAGATGAGGATGGAGATGAGGATGGAGATGAGGATGGAGATGAGGATGGAGATGAGGATGGAGATGAGGATGGAGATGAGGATGGAGATGAGGATGGAGATGAGGATGGAGATGAGGATGGAGATGAGGATGGAGATGAGGATGGAGATGAGGATGGAGATGAGGATGGAGATGAGGATGGAGATGAGGATGGAGATGAGGATGGAGATGAGGATGGAGATGAGGATGGAGATGAGGATGGAGATGAGGATGGAGATGAGGATGGAGATGAGGATGGAGATGAGGATGGAGATGAGGATGGAGATGAGGATGGAGATGAGGATGGAGATGAGGATGGAGATGAGGATGGAGATGAGGATGGAGATGAGGATGGAGATGAGGATGGAGATGAGGATGGAGATGAGGATGGAGATGAGGATGGAGATGAGGATGGAGATGAGGATGGAGATGAGGATGGAGATGAGGATGGAGATGAGGATGGAGATGAGGATGGAGATGAGGATGGAGATGAGGATGGAGATGAGGATGGAGATGAGGATGGAGATGAGGATGGAGATGAGGATGGAGATGAGGATGGAGATGAGGATGGAGATGAGGATGGAGAGATGGGATTTTTCCTCACTGCCATGCAAAGAGACCAATTAGCGCGCAAGCTGATTAAGCAGACGTTTGGGAGCGTCAGGCTGGGTGGCAGCACTCTGGGTGTCAGAGTGGGCGCTTCTCCCCGGGGAGACGCTCGGGCAGCACCATTTCACTGCGTTTCTTCACACTTTCCTTTCATTTTTTTTTCTTAATTAACGGGCCTAATCCTGCGTCCAGATGGCGGCGCTGAGCGCACGGAGCCAGACACCAGCCAGCTTCGCACCAGATGGCAGTGAGGAAACCAAATGCACAAAATAATAATAATAATAATATTAAAAACGAGAGGAAGGGGGTGTGTGTGGGGTGGGGGGGGAACGGCAGGATAATTTAAGATGCTCCACGTCTCGCTGTGAATATAATTGCCGTGTTAATTACAAGCGCTGATGAGTCAGAGATGGAGCCACTTGGCTCCCAAGTGGGTGGAAATCGAAGTTGGAAGAAACTTGCCACGGGTGAGGAACCTCAAGAGGTGAATTAGTGTTTGATAGGAATGGTTGGACTTGAGTATCCAATGGGCCTCTTCCAACCTGGTTGTTCTATGATTCTATGAATTTGAGCTTCTCCGTGCAGGAGAGAGTTTGGATACGGCTGCAGCTCTCTCAGCACTCACTGTCATGATCATGGAATGGGTTGGAAGGGCCCTCAAAGCCCAGACAGGTCCAACCAGGGACACCTCCTGCAGGATCAGGGGCTCCGAGCCCCATTCAACCTGCCCTTGAGCCCCTCCAGGGATGGAGCAGCCACTATCTGGGCAACCAGGGTCTCCCAACCCTCACAGCAAAATGTTTCTCCCCAAGGTCTCATCTCAATCTCCCCCTCTTTCAGCTCAAAAATGTTCCCCCTCATCTGCTTTGCCAGCTCCTGTGGAGCTTCAGGGCTCAGTGTTGGGTCAGGTCCTGTTCAATGTCTTCATCAATGACCTGGATGAGGGCATCGAGGGTAGCCCAGCTCCCTCCTCTCCACAACCTCCTCTCAGGGAGTTGGAGAGAGTAATGAGGTCTCCTCTCAGCCTCCTCTTCTCTAGGCTAAAGCCCCCCAGCTCTCTCAGTCACTCCTCATAGGGCCTGTTCTCCAGCCCCTTCACCAGCCTCGTTGCTCTCCTCCGGACTCACTTCAGAGCCTCAACATCCTTCTTGTGCTGAGGGGCCCACAACTCAACACAGGATTCAAGGAGCAGCCTCCCCAGTGCTGAGTCCAGAGGGAGAATCACCTCCCTGGCCCTGCTGGTCACACCATTTCTGATCCAAGCCAGGATGCCCTTGGCCTTCTTGGCCCCCTGGGCACACTGCTGCCTCATGCTCAGTCGCTGTCGACCAACACCCCCAGGTCCCTCTCCTCCTGGCAGTTTTCCAGCCAGACTTCTCCCAGTCTGGAGCTCTGCTCAGGGTTGTTGTGCCCCAAGTGCAGGAGGCGGCATTTGGCCGTGTTAACCCTCATCCCATTGGACTCAGCCCATGGATCCAGCCTGTTTAGGTCCCTTTGCAGAGCCTCCCGACCCTCCAGCAGATCCACACTTCCACACAGCTCAGTGTCATCTGCAAACTTGCTAAGGGAGCACTCGATGCCTTCATCCAGGATGTCTTGATGAAGACATCCCTAATTCCAGTCTCCAACCCCAGTTCCCCCCCAACCACCCCAGTGCCTCCACCTGCATCCCAAATCTTGCTTCAGGCATTCCCAGTTCTCCCCAGTATCTCCTCCCGCTCCAAACCCAGTTCCCCCATCTCTTGCTTCCCAGTTCTCCCCAGTATCTTCCCTCACTTCAAGTACTCCCAGTTCTCTCCAGTATCTCCCCCCTCTCCAATCCCAGTTCCTCCACCTCTCGCTTCAGATATTCCCAGTTCTCTCCAGTATCTTCTCCCCAGTATCTCCCCCCTCTCCAACCCCAGTTCCCCCACCTCTCGCTTCCCAGTTCTCCCCAGTACCTCCCCCCTCTCTAACTCCAGTTCCCCCACCTCTTGCTTCAGATATTCCCAGTTCTCCCCAGTATCTCCCCCCCTCTAACTCCAGTTCCCCCACCTCTTGCTTCAGATATTCCCAGTTCTCCCCAGTATCTCCCTCCACTCCAATCCCAGTTCCCTCACCTCACGCTTCCCAGTTCTCCCCAGTATCTACCCCCTCTCCAAACCCAGTTCCCCACCTCTCTCTTCCCAGTTCTCCCCAGTATCTTCCCCCTACTCCAATCCCAGTTCCCCCACCTCTTCCTTCAGGTATTCCCAGTTCTCTCCAGTATCTTCTCCCCAGTATCTCCCCCCAGTCCAATCCCAATTCCCCCACCTCTCCCTTCCGATATTCCCAGTTCTTCCCAGTATCTCCCCCACCTCCAAACCCAGTTCCTCCACCTCTCGCTTCCCAGTTCTCCCCAGTATCTGCCCCCATCTCCAACCCCAGTTCCCCCACCTCTCGCTTCAGGTATTCCCAGTTCTCTCCAGTATCTCCCCCCTCCAATCCCAGTTCCCCCACCTCTTCCTTCAGATATTCCCAGTTCTCTCCAGTATCTTCTCCCCAGTATCTCCCCCCAGTCCAATCCCAATTCCCCCACCTCTCCCTTCCGATATTCCCAGTTCTCTCCAGTATCTCCCCCACCTCCAAACCCAGTTCCCCCACCTCTCGCTTCCCAGTTCTCCCCAGTATCTCCCCCCACTCCAATCCCAGTTCCCCCAGTATCTTCCCCCCTTCCCAATCCCAGTTTCCCCCTGTCTCCGCCGTCTTCCGCGCCGCTTCTCCCTTCCCCCCCCCCCCCCTTCTTCCTCCGAAGGGCTCTTTATCATAAATATATAAATTATGCTAATTACCGCATTGCATATTCACCGCGCGGCCCCACCGCCCCCCGCTCCGGCCCCGGCCCCGCACTCACCGGGGGCTGCTCGGTAGAGCTCCGTGGAGGGGAAGCAGCTCCGCCGAGCTCCGAGCTGCTTGGGTTGGGGGGCAGCTCCGAGCTGCTCAGTGGAGCTCCGAGGTGTCTCGGTGGAGCTCCGAGCTGCTGCTGGAGGCTCCGAGCCTCTCCGTGGAGCTCTGAGCTGCTGCTGGAGCTCCGAGCTCGGTGGGGGGGGGCAGCTCCGCGCTGCTGGTGGAGCTCCGAGCTGCTTAGTTGAAGCTCCAAGCTGCTCCGCGGAGCTCCGAGCTAGGTGTGGGGGGGGCAGCTCCGAGCTGCTTGGTGGAGCTCTCCGGTGCTCCGCGGAGCTCCGAGCTCGGTGTGGGGGGGGGCAGCTCCGCGCTGCTCGTGGAGCTCCAAGCTGTTCGGTGGAGCTCTGAGCCTCTCCGTGGAGCTCCGAGGTGCTCGGTGGAGCTCCGAGCTCGGTTGGGGTGGGGGGGGTGGGGGTCAGCTCCGCGCTGCTCGTGGAGCTCTGAGCTGCTCCGTGGAGCTCCGAGCTAGGGGTGGGGGGGGGGGGGCAGCTCCTCGGTGCTGGTGGAGCTCCGCGCTGGTCGGTGGAGCTCCGAGCTCGGTGTGGGGTGTGGGGGGGGGGGCAGCTCCGAGCTGCTCCGTGGAGCTCCGCGGTGCTTGGGGTTGGGGGGG
>JAUMJK010002171.1:0-15339 GCA_033558105.1 Coccyzus lansbergi | reverse complement strand
CCCCAGAGATATCAATGGAGACTCTATGGTTGAAGGGAAATGCTATAGGAATAGGGACGCTCTATGGTTAGGGAGGAGCAGAAGGGACACAGGAGGAGACGCTCTAGCCCATAGTCTCCCATAGATATCTATGGAGACTCTATGGTTGAAAGGAAATGCTATAGGGATAGGGAAGCTCTATGGTTTGGGAGGAGCAGAAGGGACACAGGAGGAGACGCTCTCGCCCACAGTCTCCCATAGATTTCAATGGAGACTCTATGGTTGAAGGGGACGCTCTAGGCATAGGGAAGCTCTATGGTTGGGGGATGAGGAGCATCAACGGCCGTGGATGGTTAGGGAGATTTTTGGGGGGTCCTGGGGAGGGTTTTGGGGTTTGGGGTCCCTACCTTGAAGTCGACGCGGAGGCGGTGAACCCCGTCACTGGGCCAGGCCCCTCCCCACCCATTCTGGGGGGGCTCCAGCGCTCCGGGGGGTCCCCACTCCTGTCGGGGGGAGGGCAAAAAAGGGGGTTCAGAGCCACATTGGGGGGGGTCAGAGCCACATTGGGGGGTTCAGACCCACGTAGGGGGCTTCAGAGCCACATGGGGAGGTGGTCAGGCATCCCCCCAATGTCCCCAAGACCCCCCCCAATGTCCTTCCATCCCCCTTAAGGTGTCTCCAAACCCCCATCAATGTCCCCAAACCCCCTCCCCATGTCCCCCAAGGTGTCCCCCCACCAAGTTTTGGGGTCCCCCAGAGTTTCGGGGTGTCCCCTCCCCAGACCTTGTTTCCGCGTCGCCGAGCTCGGAGCTGCAGGAGGGGCTGCAGGGGGGTTCGCCGAGGCCTGGGGGGGGGTGGGGGCTCCTCCGGGGGGGACCCTGTTGGGGACACTTCGGTCACCCCCACGTTGTCCCCAGGGCACCCCGACCCCCCCCCCGCCCACTGTGTCCCCCCGATTCTCACCGTCGAGGTGTCCCCCCGGCTCGCCCCCCCCCGAGGGGTCCCCCATGTTGTCCCCCGAGGCGTCGCCCGCGGCCGGCGTCCCCTCGTCCCCAGACTCCTCCGACTCCCACGGCGCCGCCGAGCGGGGGGGGCAGCGGCCTGGAGAGGGGACGGGGTGGGGAGGGGTCAGGGGACATTGGCCACCAGACTCCCCCCCCCATGTCCCCAAGACCCCCCCTCCCCAGGTCCCCAGTTCTCCGTGTCCTTCAGCTCACACCATGTCCCCAAGAACCTCAGGTGCCCAAGTCTCCCCCCATGTCCCCAAGTCCCTTCCACATGTCCTCAAGTGCCCCCCATGTCCCCTCTCTTGCCCCCCCATGTCCCCAAGTCCCCCCTCATCCCTCTCATGTCCCCAAACTTCCTCCCCACGTCTCCAAATGTCCCCTCCCCATGTCCCCAACTTCCTCTCCATGTCCCCAAGACCCCCCCCCATGTCCCCCTCTCCATGTCCCCAAGTGCCCCCCATGTCCCCAGGTCCCCCCCACGTCCCCTCTCTCTCCCCCCTCATCCCTCCCATGTCCCCAATTCCCACCCCATGTCCCCAACTTCCTCCCCATGTCCCCAAGTGTCCTCTCCCCATGTCCCCAGGTCCCCTCCCAACCCCCCTCTCCGCCCCCCCTCATCCCTCCCACGTCCCCAATTCCCACCCCATGTCCCCAACTGCCCCCCCCATAAGCACCCCCAGTCCCCTCCAGGTCCCCAACTCCTCCCATCATGTCCCCAATTCCCCCCCCATGTCCCCTTTCTTGCCCCCTCCATGTCCCCAAGTGCCCCCCCATGTCCTCAAGTCCCTTCCCCATGTCCACAGGTCCCCTCTCCATGTCCCCTCTCTTGCCCCCCCATGTCCCCAGTTCCCCCCCATGTCCCCTCTCTGTCCCTCCTCATCCCTCCCACGTCCCCAAGTCCCACCCCATGTCCCCAATTCCCCTCCCACAAGCCTCCCATATCCCCTCTCTGCCCCCCCATGTCCCCTCTCTGTCCCCCTTCATCCCCCCAATGCCCCCATGTCCCCTCCCCATGTCCCCAAGCCCCCCCCACGTCCCCTCTCTGTCCCCCTCTCATCCCTCCCATGTTCCCAAGTCCCCCCTCGTCCCCTCCCTGCCCCCCCATGTCCCCCAGCCCCCTCTCTGTCCCCTCTAGCCCCTCCCATGTCCCCTCTGCACCCCCCCCCCCCCCATCCCCCCTCTACCTCTGTGTCCCTCTGTCCCCTCTTGGGGACCATGTGGCCAGGGGGGAGGGGACACCTGGGGAGGGGGAGGGGTCACCTGGGAGGAGGGGAGGGGTCACCTGGGGAGGGGAGGAGGGGACACCTGGGTCCTAGTGCCCCTAGAGGGCTCCCTATAGGTCCCTATGGCTCCATATGGGCCCTAGAGAACCCCCTGGCGCCCCCTAGAGGTCCCTATGGGCCCTACAGATCCCTCATGGCTCCCTACAGGTCCCTATGGGCCCTACAGAACCCTATTAACCCCTATAGACCCTATAGCTTTCTATGGGCCCTACAGCACCCCATTAACCGCTATAGGCCCTATAGAGCCCCACAGCTTTCTATGGGCCTTATAACACCCCATTAACCCCTATAGATCCTCATTAAATCCTACAGAATCCCATTAACCCCTACAGACCCTATAGCATCCCATTAACCCCTACAGACCCTATAGAGCCCCACAGCTTTCTGTGGGCCCTATTGAACCCCATTAACTCCTACAGACCCTATAGAACTCCATTATCCCTTATAGAATCCCATTAACCCCTATAGACCCTATAGCACTCCATTAACCCCTAGAGAACCCTATTAACCCCTACAGACCCTAGAGAACTCCATTAACCCCTACAGACCCTATAGAACCCCCTTAACCCCTATAGACCCCATAGAACTCCATTAACCCCTATAGAAACCCATCAACCCCTATAGACCCTATAGAACCCCATTAACCCCTACAGACCCTATAGAGTCCCCTTAACCCCTATAGACCCTATAGAACTCCATTAACCCCTACAGGACCTCCTTAATCCCTATAGACCCTACAGAATCCCATTAACCCCTAGAGACCCCATAGAACCCCATTAACCCCTATAGACCCTACAGAACCTCATTAACCCCTACAGACCCAATAGAACCCCATTAACCCCTATAGACCCTACAGAACCCCATTAACCCCTGTACACCCTACAGAATCCCATTAACCCCTATAGACCCTATAGAACTCCATTAACCCCTACAGAACCTCCTTAACCCCTAGAGACCCCACAGAACCCCCTTAACCACTAGAGACCCTATAGAACTCCATTAATCCCTATAGAACCCCATTAACCCCTACAGACCCTCCTTAATCCCTACAGACCCTATAGAACTCCATTAACCCCTACAGAATCCCATTAACCCCTATAGAGACCCATTAACCCCTACAGACCCTCCTTAATCCCTATAGACTTCATAAAACTCCATTAACCCCTATAGAACCCCATTAACCCCTATAGACCCCACAGAATCCCATTAACCCCATTAACCCCTACAGACCCTCCTTAATCCCTACAGACCCTATAGAACTCCATTAACCCCTACAGAATCCCATTAACCCCTACAGAACCCCATTAACCCCTACAGACCCCCACAGCTTCCTAGAGCCCCTACAGACACTAACAACTCCCCCTACAAACCCCCATAGGGCTCCTATAGCCCCACACGGCTCCTATAACCCCTAGACAGTCCCTATAACCCCTAGATGGTCCCTATAGCCCCTAGATGGTCCCTATAGCCCCCCCAGATCCCCTATAGCCCCCCCAGATCCCCTCTAGCCCCCCCAGACCTTTCCTCGCCAGCCGCTCCATCTTCCTGGCTTCGATCTTATCGCATCTCCGATACCTGAAATAAAAGGGAGGGGGGGAGAGGATTTGGGGGGTCAAAAAGGGGTTTGGGGGGGAGTCTGAGGGGTTTGGGGGGGGGGGGGGCGCTCAGGGGGTCCCTAAATCTTTAAGGGGGAGGAGATGGAGGGGAAAAGGGGGTTTGGGGGGGAAAAAGGGGGGTTGGGGGGAGAAGGGGAGCGGGTTCGCCTCAGGGATTTTGCGAGGGGGGAAGGTGGATTTTGGGGTGATTTCTGGGGATTTTAGGGTCTCTTCCAGGATTTTGGGGCTCAAAGGGATTTAGGGGGGTCCCTAGATTGTGAGGGTGTCACAAAGATTGGGGGGGACCCCGATTTTGGGGAGGGAAAGAGGGTTTTAGGGGAAGTGAAGGAGAGAACTCATACACTGAGGGGAGTGGGTTCGCCTCACGGATTTTGTGAGGGGGACAGTGGATTTTGGGGTGATTTCTGGGGATTTTGGGGTCCCTCTCGGGGGTTTCAGGGCTCAAAGGGATTTGGGGGAGTCCCTAGATTGTGGGGGTGTCACAAGGGTTTGGGGGGGACCCCGATTTTGGGGGCAAAATGGGGTTTTGGGGACACTCAAGGAGGGAACTCATACACTGAGGGGAGTGGGTTTGCCTCACGGATTCTGTGAGGGGGGAAAGTGGATTTTGGGGTGATTTCTGGGGATTTTAGGGTCCCTCTCAGGATTTTGGGGCTCAAATGGTTTTGAGGGTGTCCCTGGACTGTGGAGGTGTCACAAAGGTTGGGGGGGACCCCAATTTTGGGGAGATAAAAGGGGTTTTAAGGGGAAGTGAAGGAGGCAATTGGGCACTGAGGGGAGTGGGTTTGCCTCAGGGATTCTGTGAGGGGGGGAAGTGGTTTCTGGGGTGATTTCTGTGGATTTTGGGGTGATTTGTGGGGGTTTTGGGGTCCCTCTCAGGATTTTGGGGCTCAGAAGGATTTGGGGGAGCCCCTAGATTGTGGGGGTGTCACAAAGATTGGGGGGGACCCCGATTTTGGGGAGGGAAAGGGGGTTTTAGGGGAAGTGAAGGAGAGAACTCATACACTGAGGGGAGAGGGTTTGCCTCACGGATTCTGTGAGGGGGGAAAGTGGATTTTGGGGTGATTTCTGGGGATTTTAGGGTCTCTTCCAGGATTTTGGGGCTCAGAAGGATTTGGGGGGGTCCCTAGATTGTGAGGGTGTCACAAAGATTGGGGGGACCCCAATTTTGGGGATGGAAAAGGGGTTTTAGGGGAAGTGAAGGAAGGAACTCATACACTGAGGGGAGAGGGTTTGCCTCATGGATTCTGTGAGGGGGGACAGAGGATTTTGGGGTGATTTCTGGGGATTTTAGGGTCCCTCTCAGGATTTTGGGGTTCAAATGGTTTTGAGGGTGTCCCTGGACTGTGGAGGTGTCACAAAGGTTGGGGGGGACCCCAATTTTGGGGAGAGAAAAGGGGTTTTAGGGGAAGTGAAGGAGGCAATTGGGCACTGAGGGGAGTGGGTTTGCCTCACGGATTCTGTCAGGGGGAGAAGCAAGTTTTGGGGCGATTTCTGTGGATTTTGGGGCGATTTCTCGGGGTTTCGGGGTTCCCCTCACACGCAGCACTGCTTCTTGGTGTTGGGGCCCCCGAACTTGCGCTTGTCGCGGCAGTTGGGGCAGTGGCCGCAGTCCTGGAGGCGGCGGCAGCCCCGGCAGCGGCCGCAGCGAGCCTGACGGTTCTTGCGGGCTTGGGGGGGCCGAGGCGAGGCCGGGGGGACGACCCCCGCACCTCCTGTCCCCACCGTGTCCCCAAAGCCACCGCCGCCACCACCACCGGAGGAGGAGGAGGAGGAGATGTTGGGGACGACAGCGGGACCCGTCTCGGCCTCCCCAAAGCCACCCGAGGGGACGCCGGGGCGAGGGCGCTTCCCGCGGCCGCCCTCGGCCTCCGAGGCGGAGGAGGTTTCTGGGGGGGGGCAGAGGGGTCACCCCAATGTCCTCATGTCCCTCCATGTCCCCATATCCCCCCCATGTCCCCACATATCCCCACGTCCCCCCACGTCCCCCCATATCCCCCATGTCCCCCCCACATGTCCCCCCACATCCTCATGTCCCCACATCCCCCATATCCCCACATCCCTTCAATGCCCCCATGTCCCCCCATATCCCCATATATCTCCATGTCCCCCCGACACGTCCCCCCATGTCCTCCTGTCCCCATATCCCATGTCCCCCATGTCCCCCCATGTCCCCACATCCCCTCAATGTCCCCATGTCCCCACATCTCCCCACATCCCCATGTCCTCCTGACCCACCATGTCCACACGTATCCCCCATGTCCCCCATATCCCCATATCCTCATGTCCCTCCACGTCCCCATGGCCCCCATATCCCCCCATGTCCCCATAGCCCTACGTCCCCATATCCCCACATCTCCCCATATCCCCCCATGTCCCCATAGCCCTATGTCCCCATATCCCCCTGACCCATGTCCCCACATCTCCCCATATTCCCCATGTCCCCCCATGTCCCCATATCCCATGTCCCCCCATATCTCCATATCTCCATGTCCCCATATATCTCCATGTCCCCCATGTTTCCCATGTCCTCATGTCCCCCCATATCCTCATGTCCCTCTATGTCCCCATGTCCCCACATCCCCCATATCCCCACAACCCACCACGTCCCCCTATCTCCCCTGTCCCTCCATGTCCTCCTGTCCCAACATCTCCCCATATCCCCCCATGTCCCCATATCCCCCTGACCCATGTCCCCACATCTCCCCATATTCCCCATGTCCCCCTATCTCCCCATCTCCATATCCCATGTCCCCCCATATCCCCATATCCCCCATGTCTCCATATCTCCATGTCCCCCACGTTTCCCATGTCCCCACATGCCCCATATCCTCATGTCCCTCTATGTCCCCACATCCCCCATATCCCCCCATGTCCCCCTATCTCCCCTGTCCCTCCACGTCCTCCTGTCCCGACATCTCCCCATATCCCCCATGTCCCCACATTCCCACATATCCCATGTCCCCCATGTCCTCAAGTCCCCCATTTCCCCCTGTCCCCCCATGTCCCATCCTATTCCCATGTCCCCCCATCCCCATGTCCCCTCCATGTCCCCATATCCCCCCATGTCCCCCTGACCCCCCATATCCCCCATGTCCCCATATCCCCCCACGTCCCCCACGTCCCCCGACGTCCCCCTATCCCCTTTACCTTCGTGGGGCGACGGGGGCCGGGGGGTCCCTGCTGGGGGCAGGGCGCTGAGGCGGGGGACGCTCTCGGGGACGGTGGCCCTGGCCTGGCCGAGAGCCACCGCCGCGTGACGGCAAACGTGCTTGATCCGGGGACCCTGGGGACATCGGAGGAGCCATGAGGACATGGGGGGGGGGGGGGACATGGAGACATTGGGGACATGAGGACAAGGGGAGGTGACAACACCCACCTGGGGGTCCCCATGTCCCCCCACGGGCTCCTGGGCTTCCTCCTCAGGTGCCTGTGGGGGAGAGAGAGGGGGGAGAGAGCTGAGGGGAGACCCCAAAATCCTCTAAATTCAACTCAAAAAGGAGTCCCGGAGCCCCCAAAATGGCTCCCGGAGCCCCCAAACCCCCTAAATTTCAACCCCCAACCCCCCAAAATCCCTCAAGTTCACCCCAAAACTGGCTCCCAGAGCCCCCAAACCCCCTTAAAGGGAGGTCATGGGGACCTAATGTCCACAGATCCCTCAAAATGGGACCTGAGAGACCCCAAACCCCTCAAATTCACCCCAAAAGTCCCCAACATGGCTGCAAGAGCCCCCAAAATGGCTCCCAGAGCCTCCAAAATGGCTCCCAGAGACCCCAAAATGGCATCAAGAGCCCTCAAAATGGCTCCCAGAGCCCCCAAAATGGCGTCGAGAGCCCTCAAAATGGCTCCTAGACACCCCAAATGGCGCCCAGAGCTCCCAACTTGGCTCCCATAGTCCCCAAATGGCTCCCAAAGTCCTCAAAATGGCTGCCCGAGGCCTCAAAATGGCGGCCAGAGCCCCCTAAATGGCTCCCAGAGGCCCCAAAATGACTCCCAGAGCCTCCAAATGGCTCTCAGAGGCCTCAAAATGGCTCCTAGAGCCTCCAAATGGTTCCCAGAGGCCTCAAAATGGCTCCCAGAGCCTCCAAATGGCTCTCAGAGCCCTCCAAATGGCTCCCAGAGCCTCCAAATGGTTCTCAGAGGCCTCAAAATGGCTCCTAGAGCCTCCAAATGGTTCCCAGAGGCCTCAAAATGGCGTCCAGAGCCCTCAAAATGGCGTCCAGAGCCCTCAAAATGGTGTCAAGAGCCCTCAAAATGGCGTCCAGAGCCCTCAAAATGGTGTCAAGAGCCCTCAAAATGGCTCCCAGAGCCCCCAAAATGGCTCCCAGAGCCCCCAAAATGGCTCTCGGAGCCCTTAAAATGGTTCCTAGAGCCCTCAACACGGCTCCCAGAGCTCTTGAAATGGCTGCCAGAGCCCCTCAACATGCAACACGAGCCCTCCAAGTGGCTCCTAGAGGCCTCCAAGTGGCCCCTAGAGGCCTCCAAGTGGCTCCTAGAGGCCTCAAAGTGGCTCCTAGAGGCCTCAAAGTGGCTGCCAGGGCCCCCAGGTCCCCCAAATTTCAACCCCAGATCCTTCCAGTTCACCCCAAAGCTTCTTTTTTTTCGGGGGGGGGGGGTACCTGGGGGGGGCAGCGCCTCTCGATGCGTCCCAGCTGGTCGCGGGCGCGGCTGAGGAGGCTGTAGACGCGGGCGATGTCCCCGACGGTGACCTCGGGGACGGCCTCGGGGACCCCCGAGGCGAAGGGCGGCAGCGCCAGGTGGTTGGCGGGGAGGGCCGGGCGGCGCTTGGGGACGTCGTCGGGGACGTCGTCGGGGAGGTCGCCGTCGCCCCGAAGCGACTGGTAGATGCGCAGGTGAGCAGGGCCCGGCGTGAAGCGAGGGGCCCGGAGCAGGGGGGGACGCGGCCCCCTGGTCCCCGGAGCCACCTCGGGGTCACCTAAAGCCGCTCGGGTGTCACCCAAAGCCACTCGGGTGTCACCGGCGGCTTCAAAATGGCTGCCGGAGGCGTCAAAATGGCCTCTGGAGGCGTCAAAATGGTTCCCAGAGGCGTCAAAATGGTTCCCAGAGGCATCAAAATGGCCTCTGGAGGCATCAAAATGGTTCCCAGAGGCATCAAAATGGCCTCTGGAGGCATCAAAATGGTTCCCGGAGGCGTCAAAATGGCCTCTGGAGGCATCAAAATGGCTCCCGGAGGCGTCAAAATGGTCTCTGGAGGCATCAAAATGGCCTCTGGAGGTATCAAAATGGCTCCTGGAGGCTTTGGGAGGAGCCACCGGGGACCCCAAGGCCACCACGGTGTCCCCCAGGGCCACCAGGGTGTCCCCCGGGGCCACCGCGGCCTGGAGGGTGACGGCAGCGTCACCCAGAGCCAGCGCAGGGGCCGCCGGGGGCACCAAAGGGGCTCCGGATGTCACCAAAGGGGCTCCGGATGTCACCAAAGCGGCTCCGGATGTCACCAAAGGGTCTTCAGATGCCACCAAAGGGGCTCCAGGTGTCACCAAGGGGTCTTCAGATGCCACCAAAGGGTCCTCAGATGCCGCTAAACAGTCTCCAGATGTCACCAAAGGGTCTCCAGACGCCACTAAAGGATCTTCGGGCGTCACCAGATCTCCCGGTGTCACCAAAGGGTCTCCAGATGTCACCAACGCGTCTCCAGATGCCACCAAAGGGCCTTCAGGTGCCACCAAATAACCTCCAGACGTCACCAAAGGGTCGTCCGATGTCACCCAACGACCTCCAGATGCCACCAAAAGGTCTCCCGAGGTCACCAAAGGGTCTCCCGATGCCACCAGATCTCCAGAGGCCACCAAAGAGCCTTGAGGTGTCACCGAGGGGTCTCCAGATGCCACTAAAGGCTCTTTCGATGCCACCAAAGGATGTTCGGATGTCACCAACTGATCTCCAGATGCCACCAAAGGCTCTTTCGAGGCCACCAAAGGCTCTTTCGAGGCCACCAAAAGGTCTCCAGATGCCCCTAGGACTCCAGATGCCACCGAGGAGTCTCCAGCTGCCACCAAAGGGGCTTTCGAAGCCACCAAACCACCTCCCGATGCCACTAAAGGCTCCTTCGATGCCACCAAATGGTCTTCCGATGCCACCAAACGACCTCCAGACGCCACTAAAGGCTCTTCAGGTGTCCCCAAAGGCTCTCTCGATGCCACCAAACGGTCTCCAGTTGCCACCGGGACTCTAGAAGCCACCGAAGGCTCTTTAGGTGTCACCGAATGATCTCCAGACGTCACCGGAGAGTCTTTAAATGTCACCAAACGCTCTCCAGATGTCACCAAACGATCTCCAGATGCCACCAAAGGGCCTTTTGAAGCCACCAAAGGGTCTTTCGATGCCACCAAACCCCCTTCTGATGCCCCCAAAGGCCCTTTCGTTGCCCCCAAAGGCCCTTTCGTTGCCACCAAAGGCCCTTTCGATGCCGCCACGACGTCCCCAGGGGTCCCCTGGGTGACATCGCCACGCGGGGACGTCCAGCGGAAGGTGGCCTCGCGCAGGATGGCCCGACGGGGCGCTGGGGGGGCACTGGGAGGCACTGGGAGGGCACTGGGAGGCACTGGGAGGGCACTGGGAGGGACTGGGGGGGCACTGGTGACACCAGAAGGGGACACGGTGACACCAGGAGGGACTGGGGGAGCACTGGGAGGGGCTTGGGGGGCACTGGGAGGGACTGGGAGGGCACTGGAAGAGGCTGGGAGGGCACTGGGAGGGGCTTGGAGGGCACTGGGAGGGGCTTGGAGGGCACTGGGAGGGACTGGGGGGGCACTGGGAGGGTCCAGGGTGATAGGGAGGGGGGACAAGGTGACACTGAGCGAGCGGGTGACACCGTGCAGGGAGCGGGAGGCCCGGGTGACAGGCTGGGAGGCACCAGTATGGACTGGGAGGGCACTGGGAGGGACTGGGGAGGGACTGGGAGGGACTGGGGAGGGACTGGGAGGGACTGGGGAGGGACTGGGAGGGACTGGGAGGGCACTGGTGAGGCGGCGGGTGGCTCGGGTGACAGGGCGGGCGGCGGGGAGGGTCCCAGCGTCACCAGTGAGGGGACTGGGAGGGACTGGGGAGGGACCGGGGGCTACTGGGAGGGCACTGGGAGGGACTGGGGGGGAACTGGTGAGCGAGCGGGTGGCTCGGGTGACGGGGCGGGTGACGGGGAGAGGGGACAAGGCGACACTGAGGGAGCGGGTGGCGACTGGGAGGGGACTGGGGGATACTGGGAGGGGACTGGGAGGGGCCGGGGGGTTACTGGGAGGGACTGGGAGGGCACTGGGGAGGGAGCGGGTGGCCCGGGTGGCACCGCGGGAGCGGGTGACGACCCCAGTGGGGACTGGGAGGGGACTGGGAGGGGCCGGAGTGTGACTGGGGGGCACTGGGAAGGGACTGGGGGGCACTGAGGGGTCACCGGTGGCTACTGGGAGGTCCCCAGTGCCACCAGTTGACACTGGGAGACCCTCAGATGATACTGGGCGCCCCCTAGTGGACACTGGGAGAACTCCAGTGTCCCCAGTTGACACTGGGAGCCCATTAGTTGACACTGGGCGCCCCCTAGTGGGCACTGAGGGATCTGCAGCGCCCCCGGTTGATACTGGGAGGTCCCCAGTGCCACCAGTTGCTACTGGGAGCTCCCCAGATGAGACTGGGCGCCCCCTAGTGGACACCGAGGGATCTCCAGTGCCACCAGTTGATACTGGGAGCCCCCCAGTGGCTACTGGGAGGCCCCCAGTGGCTGCCTGGAGCCCCCTAGTGGCTACTGGAAGCCCATTAGTCGACACTGGGAGGTCCCCAGTGCCCCCAGTTGGTACTGGGAGCTCCCCAGTGGCTACTGGGAGGCCATTAGTTGATACTGGGAGCCCCCTAGTGGGCACTAATAAATCTCCAGTGCCTCCAGTTGATACTGGGAGTCCCCCAGTGGCTACTGGGAGTCCATTAGTTGACAGTGGGAGGTCCTTAGTGTCACCAGTGGCTACTGGGCTCCCCCTAGTGGACACTGAGGGAACTCCAGTGCCACCAGTTGGTACTGGGGGACCCCCTGATGGTACTAGGCGCCCCCTAGTGGACACTGAGAGATCTCCAGTGCCACCAGTTGGTACTGGGAGGTCCCCAGATGATACTGGGAGGTCCCCAGATGATACTGGGCGGCCCCTAGTGGACACTGAGGGAACTCCAGTGCCCCCAGTGGTTACTGGGCTCCCCCTAGTGGACACTGAGAGATCTCCAGTGCCCCCAGTGGTTACTGGGCTCCCCCTAGTGGACACTGAGGGAACTCCAGTGCCCCCAGTGGCTACTGAGCTCCCCCTAGTGGACACTGAGGGAACTCCAGTGCCCCCAGTGGCTACTGGGCTCCCCCTAGTGGACACCGAGAGACCTCCAGCTCCACCAGTTGATACTGGGAGGTCCCCAGTGCCCCCAGTGGGTACTGGGAGGTCCCCGGCGGGTCCCTCGACGAAGCGTCGGGGGGGCCGGATGGGGCGGGCGGAGCGAGCGCTAACGAAGGGGCTGACGAACTGCCGCAGGCTGCCCAGCACCGTGCCCCTCCCCCACCGGCCCCCCCCCGCCGGGGGGGGAGGGGGAACCTGCGGGGGGGGGAGAAAGAGGAAGGGGGGGGGGGGGTCAGACCCCGAAAATGGGGACTCGAACCCCCCAAAACGGAGGATTCTGGGGGGGAAAATGGAGGATTTTGGGGGGTTCGGGCACCTCTGAGCGAGCGTCGGGTTTGGGGGGACGTCAGCTCCTCCGGGCGGAAGCCCCAAAAGTCCTCCTGGAGGGGGAAAGGACCCATAGATCTCCTCTCCCTGCCCCATAGATCCCCCCTCCGAGCCCTACAGATCCTCCCCTGTGCCCCATAGATGTCCCTGTGCCCCATAGATCCTCCCCTGTGCCCCAGAGATTCCTGTCCCTGCCCTATAAATCCCTCTACCTGCTCCATAGATCCCTGTCCAGCCCTATAGATCCTCCCTGTGCCCCACAGATCCCCCTCCCAGCCCCACAGATCCCTCCCTCAGCTCCATACATCTCCCTGTGCCACACAGCTCTCCCTCCCTGCCCCACAGATCCTCCTCTCCAGCCCCACAGATCCCTCTCCAGCCCCCTACACCCTCCTCCTGTCCTACAGATCCCTGTCCAGCCCCATAGATCACACCCTGTGCCCCACAGATCCCCCTCCAGCTCCACAGATCCTCATCCAGCCCCACAGATCCCTCCCCAGCCCCACAGATCCATATCCGTGCCCTAGAGATCACTCCTCAGGCCGCATGCATCTCCCTCCATCCCCGCAGATCCACCCTCTCAGCCCTATACACCCCCCTCCTGCCCTATAGATCCCCGTCCAGCCCCATAGTTCACACCCTGTGCCCCATAGATCCTCCTCCTGCCCCATAGATCCCCGTCCAGCCCCATACACCCCCCTCCTGCCCTATAGATCCCCATCCCAGCCCTATACATCCTCCCCTGTGCCTCATAGATCCCTGTCCAGCCCCATACACCCCCCTCTGGCCCTATAGATCCCCCTCCCAGCCCTATACATCCCCCTCCTGCCCTATAGATCCCCCTCCCAGCCCCATAGATCTCTCTCTGTACCCCATAGATCCCCCTCCATCCCCACAGACCCCTCTCCCTGCCCCATAGATCCCCCTCCCAGCCCTATACATCCCCTCTCTCCAGCCCCACACACCCTCCTCCTGTCTTACAGATCCCTGTCCAGCCCCATAGATCACACTCTGCGCCCCACAGATCCCCAGTCCAGCCCTATACATCTCCCTGTCCCCCACACATCCCCCTCCCAGCCCCATACATCCCTCCCTCAGCCCCACACATCCCTCCTCCTGTCTTACAGATCCCTGTCCAGCCCCATAGATCACACTCTGTGCCCCACAGATCCCCCTCCAGCCCTATACATCCCCCCCGTGCCCCATGGATCCACTCTCCAGCCCCATAAATCCCTCTCCAGCCCCATACATCCCCCCTGTACCCCACAGATCCCTGTCCAGCCCCACACATCCCCTCCTGTGCCCCACAGATCACATCCCTAGTCCACAGATCCCCCTCCAGCCCCACAGATCCTCGTCCAGCCCCACAGATCACACCCTGTGCCCCACAGATCTTCCTCTCCAGCCCCATACATCCCCTTCCCAGCCCCATACATCCCTCTCCAGCCCCATACACCCTCCTCCTGTCTTATAGATGCCTGTCCAGCCCCACAGATCACACTCTGTGCCCCACAGATCTTCCTCTCCAGCCCCATACATCTCCCTCCCAGCCCCATACATCCCTCTCCAGCCCCATACACCCTCCTCCTGTCTTATAGATGCCTGTCCAGCCCCACAGATCACACTCTGTGCCCCATAGATCTTCCTCTCCAGCCCCATACATCCCTCTCCAGCCCCATACATCCCTCTCCAGCCCCATACACCCTCCTCCTGTCTTATAGATCCCTGTCCAGCCCCATAGATCGCACTCTGTGCCCCACAGATCTTCCTCTCCAGCCCCATACATCCCCCTCCCAGCCCCATACATCCCCCCTCCAGCCCCACACATCCCTCTCCCTGCCCCATACATCCCCCTCCCAGCCCCACAGATCACACTCTGTGCCCCACAGATCTTCCTCTCCAGCCCCATACATCCCTCTCCAGCCCCATACACCCTCCTCCTGTCTTATAGATGCCTGTCCAGCCCCATAGATCACACTCTGTGCCCCACAGATCTTCCTCTCCAGCCCCATACATCCCCTTCCAGCCCCATACACCCTCCTCCTGTCTTATAGATGCCTGTCCAGCCCCATAGATCACACTCTGTGCCCCACAGATCTTCCTCTCCAGCCCCATACATCTCCCTCCCAGCCCCATACGTCCCCCCTCCAGCCCCACACATCCCTCTCCCTGCCCCATACATCCCCCTCCCAGCCCCACACATCCCCCCCTGTGCCCCATAGATCCACCCTCCAGCCCCACACATCCCTCTCCCTGCCCCATACATCCCCCTCCCTGCCCCATAGATCACACTCTGTGCCCCACAAGATCTTCCTCTCCAGCCCCATACATCCCTCTCCCAGCCCCATACATCCCTCTCCCAGCCCCACACATCCCCCTCCCAGCCCCACACATCCCCCTCCCAGCCCCATAGATCACACTCTGTGCCCCACAGATCTTCCTCTCCAGCCCCATACATCCCCCTCCCAGCCCCACACATCCCTCTCCCTGCCCCACACATCCCTCTCCCAGCCCTACACATCCCCCCTCCAGCCCCACACATCCCCCTCCCAGCCCCATAAATCACTCCTCTGGCCCCACAGATTCCCCCTCCATCCCCACAGACTCTCCCTCCATTCCCCCCCCACACCCCCCCGCCTTTAACCCTTTCCCTTCCCTCCTTCACCCTTCCCACTCCCCCCTTCCCAACCCCCCCCCCCCCATTTAACCCTTTCTCTCCCCTTCTCCCTCCCCCACTCCCTCCATC